>VDFB02202426.1:0-26123 GCA_007258455.2 Sequoia sempervirens
GCAAAGTACTAGGTCTGATCACACCTTGCTCAATGAGTACATTTGGCTGCAACTTAATCCACATTTTCCTCTACATCACTTTGACAGTTATCCCAATGTTAGGAAGAGAGTAATTGGGCAACAATCGTATCTCATGCTCTATGGCTCACCTAGGGGGCAATCCTTTGGGCTCAAAAAACAACTCTGCAAATTGATCCACCAGATGCCCTATTTATTGTTGATTGTGATGAGTATACATCTCGTGTAATGTCTTTAACTCAGCACACATGTGCTCTTCTTTTCCCCGTAGCAACAAAAGAGCGAATTTTGAACTTGCATTACTAAGCATCATAGTTTTAGGACTCGGACTCGGACTCAGACTTGACTCCGCAGCCCAAAAATTTGACTTAGACTTGGGGCTCAACACGTACTTGGCAAAATATTCAGCATGGACTCGGCAAAAAAAAACCTCATAATTACACAAAAAAAAGAAATAAATGCATTTAGAGAACATAAAAATCTAATTTGACTATAAATTTGTCATAATTCAAACGTTACACATATCATATGATCCTCAAAATTTTGAAATTTGAAATTTCAGCCTCTACATCTGTTATGTTTAAGCACCAAAAAAGTCTGAGCTCAGCACTCGGGAATTCAAGCCTAAGACTTGGGAGATTTGGAGCAGGACTCGGTCAAGTACTCTCCAAGACTAGGCCAGACTCAGCGCGGCAGTCTGGTCAACTCAGCTCAGTCAGCTCAAATACTCGGGAGTTTGGAGAATCTTGCAGGGTACTCGGACAGTCCTCAAATTATGCTAAGCATCTTGGCTTGAGAAGCATTCACCATGGAAATCTTGGACTTTCCAACATGTAAATTGAAGGTGAAGTCTTTACCATTTAAAAGAAATCTATGTTAAAAAATCTTGGACTTTCCAAAATGTAAATTCAAGGTAATGTCTTTACCAATCAAAAGGAATCTATACTGATTTTTAATTCTAAAACAGATTAGCATTTTACCATCTCTAAGATAGAGATAGAGACTCTCAAAAAAGACACCAAAAACATCTAGAGGTGTCACATCTTCAAGCACATCATCCTTAAACTCTAGATTGAGCCCAAAAGCCAATTTATTGCTTTGTAGAGAAGTACATTCCTTGCTTCAGCCATCTTTGCTATGCCCTTAACCTATAGTGTGCATAGGTATATCAGTAATCGGCTTGTGGCTACTATAACTCTTAATTAAGTTATATGATCATTAATAGTCTTATATAGGTAGTTAAGTAGACTTGGGGTGGCATCCATGGCATAATTAGGTATATATAGGAGTTAGATGATAGCATATTATGATCAAACTGCGAATCATGTTTGTCTTGAGGACTTTTAAAGGATTGCCCCTTCAGGCTTATTAATTAATTTGCTTTTGTAAAGTAACTTAATATAATATTTGAATATATATTATTTTATAAAGTCACTTTAACATTAATTGATTGATTGAATATAAACATCCACAAATATTTTTTGGACAATTTAATATTTAATTAATTAAATTAACTTGGTGGCGACTATTCAGAAATCGGGGACATTACAATTTTATTGTGGGGTGTGTTGCTTTAGGAAATGGAATAGGAGCAATTCTCGTGTAGGAAGGCAAGCTCATTGCTTTTGAAAGTCATCAACCAAAGGGTAAGAATCAACTCAAACCCATTTATGAAAAGGAAATGCCAACTATTCTTCATGTAATGAAATAGTAGAGGCCATATAAGATGGGTAGACACTTCAAAGTTAAGACAAAGCATGATAGCCTAAAATATTTTTGGGAGCAATGATTATCCTTTGAAGAACAACAAAAATAGCCATTTCAATATTACAAGGAGCTTGGGTTGAAGAAGCCAAATTAGAGTGGCAAAATGATGTTGCTATAAGGAATCTGGTGCAGGGGCACCATGTTAGTCCATCTTTGTAATTGAGGTCTTGTGATAGTTTTTAGGTGTTTTGAGTCATTGGTCATGCAAATAAGGTCATAATAGACCATCTTCTAAGGTAACAAGTCTATTTGGTCGGTTTGGAGTCATTTTGTAAAAGTTGCTAAATCTTGTAAAAGTTGTCATTTGCAAAAGTGCAAAATTGCAAGAGTTAGGAAGTTGAAGGGTCATGTAGTTTAAAAGTCAGTTGTAGCCGTTTTGTTTGGGTTGGAAAACATTTTATAGACTTGTAAACCTTGAGGCAGAGGTTAAAGAATTGTATGTGAAGATAAAACAATAAGAAACCCCTGTTCTCAGTGAATTTTCTGTGTGTTTACATTACAGTCTGCTGTTACAGGTGCTGGTATGATTCTGTATTGAAGGTTTTGATAAAACAAAGCATTGAATTTGATGGTGAAGTGAACTAGGAGCATATTCGTTTTTGTTTGATTGGATTTCATCCAAATAGAAGCATTTTAGAAGTAATTTTTTGAACTTGGTCTGTAGCATCCTATTTGAGGGTTTGAGAGTGGTTAAAATGCACTAGAAACCCATTCCACCAGTAGATTTCCTTGTAAATTGGTGGAATGGGGAAAATTAGGTAGGGTTTCATGTTGGTGGAGGTTTCAAGAGCAGGGATGAGGGTTTGGGGTGAATAAGATGATGCCCTAGTTGTTGATTTCATGTGTTTTTGGTCTAATTTGGTGGTTAGAGGTTAGGATAGTTTGAAAAACTCTTGGGCAATGCTTTGTAAAGGTTGAATGAGCATGTACAAACCTATTGTAAGGTGTTTGAGGCATTGGTAAAGTGGTTTGAGGTTTGGAACAGTTAGTTTCAATAAACCCTCATTGTACAAGCAAGCATTGGCCTAGAACAAGGATTTGATGATTTGGTGAACTAGTAGTTGTTTCCCTTGATAGAAATTGGTGATTCAAAGTTTTTGAAACCTGGTTGAGGCTCTGCAATAGAGATTTGTGTCCGGAAGAAGGTTTAGGTTGATGTTGCTTTGAAAAACAAGGCTAATTGAGCCACTGCCCAGTGTAGCAGCCCTATTTTGAAGATGAAAGTCTGAAACAACCTTATGCACAAGTTGGATATGTGGAAGTTTGCCATAAAGGGTGTCTAAAAAGATAAGTGGTTTGTGGGTTTAAGGAGGATTTGGAGAGATAGGCTTAAAATCCATGGTTTGGAGTGCTACAAGGAAATGTAAGTGAATGGTAAGTTGAACACCAGATTGAGGGTATTTGTGATTAAAGATTGTTTGAATCTGATCAAATTGTGATGGTTGAAGGTTTACCTCCCTGCTCTTCATCAAGTGGTATCAGAGCATAGGTAGTAGATCTTTTGAAGAAGAAAAGTTGAAGGTTGAGAAAGGAAAAGTGGTGATTTGAAAAGGCAAGATGCCTCCAAAGAACAATCCAACGGCCAAAGAAGTCAGAAAATTAAAGGAACAGTATGCAAAGGAGGTGAGGCTTTATAAGGAGTCTCATGAAGCTTCCCTTGTCAGAATAGCAGCCCTGGAGAAGAACCAAAGAAGAGGAATGGTCAATGGTGACCAAAGTGATAAGGAGGATGAGGGTGAGAGTGAGAACCCTCCAGCAAAAGTCCATGATGATGAGGACTTGGACCCTGAAGAGATGAGAATGGTCAGGATGCTAAAGGTTGTCAGGGGGGATAATACTCCAAAAGTGAAAGTTGAAGTGCCTATGTACAGTGGAAAGATGGACAGTGGAGAAGTATTGGGTTGGATGGATGCTCTTGATAATTTTTTTGAATTTGAGGAAGTAGAAGACAATAAGAAGGTGAAATTTGCAAAAACCAAGTTGAAGGGTCCTACCCTAACATTGTGGAACTATGTCCAAGAAGAAAGAGTAAAGAAGGGCAAGAATAAGATAAGTTCATAGGATAGAATGGTGGCGAAGGTGAAAGCACAATTTCTGCCTGCAGATTATGCAATTCAGACCTTTAGGAAGCTGCAAAATTTAAAGCAAAAAGAGTTAGATGTCATGGCATATACTGAGGAGTTCCATAGGTTGAGTATTAGAGCAGGACATACTGAAGATGAGGTAGAAAAGGTTGCAAGTTATCTAAATGGGCTTAGGCTCAACATTCAAGATGAAGTTGGTCTCACAACACCTAGGACACTTGAAGAGTGTTTTCAATTAGCTATCAAGGCAGAGAAAAGGATAAAAATAAGGCAAGGAAGACAAGGAAGAGGCAGAGGCATTACCAATAGAGGAAGAGGTACAAGGCAAACCTATGAAGAGCAAGAAGATGCAAGCAAACACAAAGACCAAGTTGCTGATCAAAGGGGTAGTTTTAGTGGCTTCAAAGGAAGATTTGGTGGAGGTAGAGGTTCAAGTTCATTTTCAGGAAGATGTTATAATTGCAACCAATTTGGTCATCTAGCATGGAAGTGTCCAGAGAAACAAGGTTCTACTTCAAGTGGTGGTGATAAAAGAGTTCAATTTGTGCAAGAGGATGATTATGAAAGTGTAAACACTCCTAATCAGCTTGCTGCTCCAGAAGTTGGGGAACTTTTGATGGTGAGGAGAACTCTACTCAAAGCATCCAAGGAGAAAGAATCAACACAAAGGAAAACACTATTCAGGACAACTTGCAAGTGTAATGGAAAGATATGTAAAGTTGTTGTAGACTCTGGGAGTACTGATAATATGGTGTCTAATGAAGTGGTTGATAAAACTAAAATTGGAAAAGATACCTCATGAAACACCCTACAAAGTGTCTTGGTTGAATGATGATCAGTCTATTTTGGTTAATGAACAAGCTTTGGTTGAGTTTAACATTGGTGGATATAAGGACAAGATTCTTTGTGATGTGCTACCTATGGATTGTTGCCATTTGTTGCTTGGAAGACCATGGCAGTTTGATAGACATGCCATATATGATGGTAGACACAATACTTATACTATTGAAAAGGATGGAAATACCTTCACTTTAACACCATTGCAGGAAGATGTTAAGGAGCAAACCAAAGCAGCTAAGGTGATCATGTTAGGCAAGAAGGAGTTTATAAAATTTGTGGAAGACAAACATGATGAGTTTGCAGCCACTATAAAGGAAGAAGATGCTGAGACAACAAGTTGAAGAGTGATTAAAGGTTGGAAGGAAAAGATGATGGTTGGGTGTCAAATTCTGATATAGAGAAGGTCAAGGATGAATTGCAAGATTGGGTAGAAAGGCATGATGAAATCATGATAGGAACAATGCTTTGTACTTTGATTTCAAAAGATGTTAGTGAGCAGTCTAATTCTGTCAAGATAGAGATTTATGAATCTGATCATATAGTGGTGTGTAAGTCTGATAATGCAGAAGTTCTAAGGGCAGGTAATCTGGTGGAAAAGATGAGGGTAAAAGATGAAGTGAGTAGAAATGAAAAGCAAGAACATGTAGATAAGTTCAAGCATGCAGCAGAGGTAAGGAAGAAGATGGTTCATGGTACAGATGGTAAAGGTATGTTTGCAGGTGTCAAAGCAAGTGCAACATCATTTGCAGATGAAGGGAAAGTCAGAGGACATTCATCAGGTCAGTTTGTGAAGATGGAGCAGTGTCTAGGTGGTAAACAATTCAAGAGCACAAAGTACCTGATCTAGTGGAAGGGATTACCAAGGGGAGGAGCATTTGAAGATCAAGGAGATGAAGTGATCAAGTTGGACAAGCTACAATTCAATTCTCAAGGGACTTGAGATTTTTTTTCTGGCTGGGTGTATGGTGCAGGGGCACCATGTTAGTCCATCTTTGTAATTCAGGTCTTGTGATAGTGTTTAGGTGTTTTGAGTCATTGGTCATGCAAATAAGGTCATAATAGACCATCTTCTAAGGTAACAAGTCCATTTCGTCAGTTTGGAGTCAT
This sequence comes from Sequoia sempervirens, assembly GCA_007258455.2. Lineage (NCBI taxonomy): Eukaryota > Viridiplantae > Streptophyta > Pinopsida > Cupressales > Cupressaceae > Sequoia > Sequoia sempervirens. The sequence goes on from VDFB02202426.1 coordinate 5,817, forward strand.
TTTGTAAAAGTTGCTAGATCTTGTAAAAGTTGTCATTTACAAAAGAGCAAAATTGCAAGAGTTAGGAAGTTGAAGGGTCATGTAGTTTAAAAGTCAGTTGTAGCCGTTTTGTTTGGGTTGGAAAACATTTAATAGACTTGTAAACCTCGAGGCAGAGGTTGGAGAATTGTATGTGATGATAAAACAATAAGAAACCCCTGTTCTCATTGAATTTTCTGTGTGTTTCCATTACAGTCTGCTATTACAGGTGCTGGTACGGTTTCGTACTAAAGGTTTTGATAAAAAGAGCATTGAATTTGATGGTGAAGTGAACTAGGAGCATATTGGTTTTTGTTTGATTGGATTTCATCCAGATAGAAGCATTTTAGAAGTAATTTTCTGAACTCGATCTGTAGCACCCTGTTTGAGGGTTTGAGAGTGGTTAAAATGCACTAGAAACCCATTCCACCGGTAGATTTCCTTGTAAGTTGGTGGAATGGGGAAAATTAGGTAGGGTTTCATATTGGTGGAGGTTTCAAGAGCAGGGATGAGGGTTTGGGGCGAATAAGATGATACCCTAGTTGTTGATTTCATGTGTTTTTGGTCTAATTTGGTGGTTAGAGGTTAGGACAGTTTGAAAAACTCTTGGGCAGTGCTTTGTAAAGGTTGAATGAGCATGTATAGACCTATTGTAAGGTTTTTGAGGCATTAGTAAAGTGGTTTGAGGTTTGGAACAATTAGTTTCAATAAACCCTCATTGTACAAGCATGAATTGGCCTAGAACAAGGGTTTGATGATTTGGTGAACTAGTAGTTGTTTCCCTTGATAGAAATTGGTGATTCAGAGTTTTTGAAACCTAGTTGAGGCTCTGCAATAGAGATTTGTGTCTGGAAGAAGGTTTAGGTTGATGTTGATTTGGAAAACAGGGCTAATTGAGCCACTACCCAACGTAGCAGCCCTATTTTGAAGATGAAAGTCTGAAACAACCTTATGCACAAGTTGGATATGTGGAAGTTTTCCATAAAGGGTGTCCAAAAAGATAAGTGGTTTGTGGGTTTAACGAGGATTTGGAGAGATGGGCTTAAATTCCATGGTTTGGAGTGCTACAAGGAAGTGTAAGTGAATGGTAAGTTGAACACCGGATTGAGGGTATTTGTGATTGAAGATTGTTTGAATCTGATCAAATTGTGATGGTTGAAGGTTTACCTCCCTGCTCTGCATCAGAATCTCATTCAATAGTTACAAAATTGTCCAAGTAATTCAAATAAATTTTCTTGGAAGGGAGAATCTTTGTGGTATAAAGAGAAATTGTACCTATGCAAGAATTCCACTCTAAAATACAGGATTCTCCAAGACCTCCATAGCTCTCTAGTTAGGGGTCACTAAAGATTTTTGAAGACATATCATCAAATCAAGCAAGATTTTTTTTGGGAAGGGCTTAAAGGTGATGTTCAAAACTTTGTGGCAAACTGTTTGATGTCAAAGAAATAAAGCTATGTTACCAATTCACTCCTATTGGCTCACCGGTACGGGTCTAGATCTAATCCACCCTAGGGGCTGTCCAAGGTCCCGCCAAAGATCTATCGGTCCATCCAAGACAAACCTAGGCATACTTGCAACAAATTTTGAGGTGAATTTTTTTTGAGGATTTTTTATTTTATTTCATTTTTTGACTTTCAAGTTTCCCTAAAAAGCCCAAAACACCCCCCCAAACCCTAAAACATGGATTCCAATGCATTTTAAAGACAAATAAGGTCATAAAACAAACATATTTCTTCTTATTAGGAATGCAAACAGCTAGTAATTCATGAAGGTCTACTGCAGGTGGAGCCAGCACCCACTTGATTCTAGTGCCGGGTGCAAGCTTCACCCCCCAACTTCTTAGACTCCAATCTGGCACACCTGAGTGTTGCACCCTGGTCCCAAGGAGGGGCACGTCTGACCTGGGCAAGGCCCCCACGAACAGTTTGTCTTCCATGGCCTGAAAGCCCAGCTTTCTGCCCATGCCTCTGAGCCCATGACGCCCATCTGGGCCCAGGAATCCCCAAGCTGGCTTCTGGATGCTTTTACTTCAGCTTTTCCTTGCCTGGCTTGGAAGAGCAGTTTTTCTGGAGGACATGGAAGGCACTCCAGCTTTAGTCATGGATGGTATAGATTAAAAGTTAGCCATTCATGGAGTGCCTGGGATTTGAAGAATGGTTGACTGAAGGATTCCTGAGAGCTGAGCTGTTTTGAACTTTTGGAAATGAGAATGACACGATCTGAGTTGACTTACCCCTGAGTACAGCCAGGCTGGCTTCTTTGTTTTTGCAGGGTTTCAGTTTTACATGTTTTATGATGTTTTGTGTGTATTTCTCGAATCCCATTTGTTGTTAAAAATATGGCGAGATTTCTGCTTTTGGTAGCTTTTGGCGGTGAACCCAAAACTAACCCAACCCCAAAAAAAATTTTAACCGAACTGCAATCCAAACCCTTGAATCTGAAACCCAAACCAATACCAAGACTAGTAACTTAGAAATAAAGGTGAGAGAGTTAAGATACTTGATCTTTTGCAACACTTTGGTAATTTATATTAACCAATGGAGGGGAGAGGTCTTCATGGATTTCATCATAGGCCTTCCAAGATCTAAAGGTAAGAGTGTCATCATGACAATTGACAACAATGGATCACCTCACCAAATATGCACATTTTATTGCATGATTCCATCCTTTTACAACAAGTACAGTGGCAAAAGCATTTATGGAGAATATACAAAAGTTACATGTACTCTTAAGTGTTACTGTCAGTGATCATGATACTATATTTGCAAGTAACTTTTGGACAGATTTATTCTCTTGTTTGAGTGCTCAATTGGCTCACAACTCTTCATACCATCCCCAGACAGATGGACAAATTGAAGTTGTCAATAAGTGAAGAGGCATCTAAGTTGTTTCACTTTAGATAAGCAATCTCAATGGGTGGCTTGGCTACCACTGGTAGATTGAGTGGGGAAGTTCTCTAACATCCTATGAGCCCTTTGTTAGGGAATCCTCTCTTGTTGATCGAGCTGGACAAGTAATTTTCTGTCACTCACACCTCAATCAAAATTTTAAGCAAATTGTTTTAACAAATTAAACAATGTTATGGGTCTCCAATTTTCAATCAAAGGTCTAGCTCCATCCTTTAGAATGAGCTTTGTACCCCCACTATTAATATCTGACCCTAAAATTCCAACTCTCAAAGATTTATCATAGACCTAACTCAAATCTGAAACTACCCAGTCAATTTAGAGTTATAAAATTCAACAAGAAAGCAATCTAAACAAGGTTATTTTTCATTCTTTGTGGAAAGAATAATACTTCTAATCTCATCTTTTGGAATAGATCCACAACTTCTGTTACTGGCAATCTTTTAGGGACTTCTTTGGCATGGATAGCTCTAGACTACTTTTCCACATAGCTCTATTTTTATCCACCTATTCACTAGACCCATTGGACTCAAAACAGATTCTGATACAGATCTAAAAAGGACTTTTTAGTTTCCCCACTGGCATGGATAGCTCTAGAGTACTTTTCCACATAGCTCTATTTTTATCCACCTATTCACTAGACCCATTGGACTCAAAACAGATTCCGATACAGATCTAAAAAGGACTTTTTAATTTCCCCACATCCATAACTACTTTTCCTTGATCTGGTATAGCTTCAATTGTTTTGTGAACCTCCTGAGATTAAGATATTTGAAAGAATATCTAGAGCCTTTATACCATTCATTCAATCAAGTTAGTTTAAACCTCAGTCTAGGACCCTGGATTTGGTAGTTCTGAATATGCTTGATCTCTGTTTTTGCCTTCATTACTTACTCTCAAGACCATTCGATTCTCAGGGTCCTGAAATTTTTCCTCAGCTCTGACCAGCTTTTCCTGTAATTGCCTGGACTTTTTCCTTATTGTCATTGCCTTCGTCTTACCATACAACCTCATGAATTTCAAATATGAATAGAACAAGCCTGCCAAGCTTCCACAATAGCCCAAGTAACTTTGTTACAAGGTGAAGAACCAACTCTCAAAACTCTATCCTTCTGCATTTATTATTTACTCAATAGATGAACAGCGCCACCTGTACCATGGCCATGCTTTGTGTAATATGGACAGCTTTTGGTCAGATGAAAATTGATGTCCAATCTAGTTTACAACCTGTGAGTTTTAACTCTTGCAGAAAAAAGAGAATTCAACAGAACCTCAGGAGTTGAGAAGCACTTTCACAAGGCCCTTTTTAGCTGAGGCTTTCAACCCCATTATATTCCAACTTAATTCTTTCCTTTATTTTCATTGCCCTTTATTTGAGGCAGCCTACCAGCAAAAGAAGGGTGTTTTCCCTTCTTACCAGCAACCTTTTCATTCTCCGTCACTCGTGATTCCTTATGCTTCCTTTGCTTCCGTTTTGCTTCCTGTAACCCTTAATTATTTTAATCAACCAGAGGATAGTCACAATCCATGGGGCTGAAAAACTTTATCGTCATGATCATATTGTTCAATACGGGTGCTTTACACGTTACTATATTCTCCGCTTTTATTGAGGAGCCAAAAACCAGGCTACAAAAAATGTACAAGGGGTTTTGATCATGTGGTAACGGGGAAAAGTGACAGCGCAAACAAAATTTGAAAAACTCATCCAGCTATAATCCAATCTGTAAGTCTAGCGGATGGCGTACACTCAAAACCCATGTTACAAATCTTAGCAACCTACTTCAAGCTTACCCTCGCATTGAAAGAGGCCCATTACCTCACCTATAATTTAACAAACAAAAGAACAGGTAGACTACTGAAGACATTAAACAGATCTGGGTTTGGCCAAAATGGTCTCAATTAACAGCCACAAATTCAAGAGAGAACAATTGTCGAGAATCAAACCAAGATTTCGATGGTTACTCGTATCTATGAATCCATAACATTCAAGCTCGTGACTTGACACTGCACTCTCATTTGTAATCAATATCTTAATTATAAAAGCCAGAAACGACTATTAAACGTTTTCTTGAAAATGGTCATTTGAACATTTGCTTCAGTTCAGGTTTTGTATAAATGTTAATGGTTATTCACCTGTATGAATCCAATTAATGATCGAGTGATCGCGTCTGAAATTTCAAATTGCAGGGCATATGTAATCAATTACTTAATTAAAATGTAAAAGGGCCTTTTAAAATTGTTATCTGAACATGCTAATTATATCGGTAATTCAATTAAAGATATTAGATTTCCACATTCCATAATAATAAAAGAGAGTTTCTTCTGGATTTCCAGAGTCCATCGCAGATTGTGATCCGACATGTTGATGCAAAAATTAGCGCAAACTCTCTCTTATCATTAATTCAGTTCAGATCTAGCTACAGAAAAAGAAAAAAAAAACCCAAAGTGAAACCAGGAATTACTTAATTCTGTATGAACAATAGACCAGATTGGTGTCTGGCTTTATCCTAGGCTTAAAAACTACTGATATCTACAGGAAGGAGCTTACGTTCAAATCCAGGGAGACATAACAAAGTATTAAAATTATATAAAATACTGTATCCAATTCACTGGATGTCTGAAGCATCCAATGGGACGAGACCAAGAAATAAAATATATTTGATATATATAATTCACATTATGCAGAAACTTGCCTGAGTGCATTGATGAGGGATCCCCCGGACAAGACCACAGTAAAAGCCCCTCTCTCGGCGATTAATGTCTGGGACAATCCAGCAACATAATCTGCAAGGGCAGCTGCTAGCTCTTCTCCATTAGGAAAGACTTTCAGATCTCCCTTGTCCTTATGAGTCGCAGCAACAGAATCCCCCATGCTTACAAATATCTTCTCTTTTCCCTTTTTCACAGCGTGTTTCAACAAGCTAATAATACCCACACTGGACCTGTAACTGGTATGACATGGTGGGTAGGAGTTCCAATGCTTCAACAATTTTGAAGTGGGTGAGGTGTTTGCACAAGAGTGTGACAGGTGTTGTATGGCCAAATGAGACTGACCCACGTGAAGGGAAGGGGAATAAGAGAGACTCCCTCGGGTATAACAGAGGCGTAAGGACTCCATTTGCGGCAAAAACCCAAAAACTATTGTGGGCTGGTGAGAATTAACTTGAGCGCTTACGACGCTTGCTAAGGGGGTGATCGTATGGGAGGGAGAATAAGGTCCTTTTGCAAGTGGGGGGCTAAGAACTTTGCTTTTCCCGGACCAAAAGTTTTGGCTTTTAGTCCCGGTATATTAGGTCTAGCCATGGTTCGTAGGGAATATTAGGTATTTGGTTGATGGTGGTTGTAAGGGAAGAAGATCCCTTTTACATATTTTAAGCTAATTAAAGAGATGTAACTAATTATTATTAAGTCTATAGACGTCTACTATTCCAATATAGGTGGGTGGGAGGACATCTATGGATACAAAATCATTATGGTCAATAGATGTCTATAATGGTAGCATTGGGGAGGACATTCGTGTACACAAAATCATCTTCTTAAATGTCAGTTATAAATAAGAATTGTAGTCATTTATATTGGGATATTTATAATATTTAAGGTTGTTTTGTTGTTGATAAACGAACTGCAAATAAGTGGTCATTAACGTGAATAATGTTAACTATGGTGTGGTATGTTATGGTGCGAATAAAGTCACTCTTTGGGTTGAATGGGCTTTGCCAAAAATGATAAGATTTATTGTCAATCGTTTATGCTCAATCATATACTATGAGGACAGGTAACAATAAAATGCCCTATGTTGTTCATTTCTTTATTTCTTTCTTCACAGTGTTGTGGAGCTCTCTAAGCCTTCATAGTAACGTTGCAGCGTGGAGGTTTTAAAGATACTTTTCGTGAAGACTTGCTTGTCCCTGTTTTAAAGGTTTAGAAAAAGATTTATCTTAATATTTGGCTTGATGCCCTCATTTCACTCCACATAGCATATGAAAACATGGGCAATTCAGAAACTCAAATTTAATAATTATTGTTCCTAAATCATGAAGACAAGGAGATTTGTCTCTAAATGTTCTTTATCTTCTTGTAGGCAGTGATTGACAAAATTGGAGTTAGTCCAAATGAAGTTGGTGATGTTATTGTAGGAACTATTCTTGCTCTTGGTTCTCAAAGAGCCAGTGAATGCAGGATGATTGTTTTCTATGTTGGATTCCCAGGTGTTTATGCTGCTACTTTGTCATGTCAATTTGATTGTGAGATGTGTGAGTTTCTCTGACATTTGTATGTTGTTTCTTACTTTGTCATGTCTTCAAAGACTATACCTATTAGGACTATCAACATACAATGCTCTTCAAGCCTTCAAGCAATTGCAGATGTTATGGCTACAATTAAATTTGGATTTTATGGCATTGGTACATAAATTTTAATTTCTACCAGTGTATTATGATTGTGGCTTTGAATTTAAATAGGGTTATGATTTTGGCATATGTATAGTTTAGGTATTTGTGCAGGGTTAGAATCTATGATTGTCAATCCTATGGCTTGGGAAGGACTTGTTAATCCAAGGGTAACAATTGGAACAACTATAACTGAATTATAAAGACAAGGCTATTGTCTTTTTAAGTGTTACAATTTCACATCTTTGTTTATCCTATTCGTGGTTATTGATTTGGTGCCTTGCAATAGGTTGAAACCCAAAGGCAAGCACAATTTTTTCTTCTTTTGATGGCTATCACCTCATAAAATGTGGTTGATTGTTATGGTGTCTCATGTCACAAGTAGGACAAGGTAGAAGTATGCAAAATATATTTTGAGGGTTTATATTTAATTTATGTCAAAGCTCTTGTATTAAATATGAACCTATTGAGCTAAAGAAACATGGAGGACAAAAGATGAATGGTAAATGACAATACTTGTATTCAAGTAAATATGAACCTATTGTGTGCTTTGAGTTCTAAGATGTTGAATGAAGTCATGTCAAATCAAAAAGTCAAGCAAAACATGAAAAAGAAGAGCAACATGTACTGGCCTACTTTTAACTACTAAAATGTTTTGACATGTAAATTCACCTATTTTTAAACAATAAAAAATTAAATATAGTCCTAATTTTTATTTTGCATATGTTTAAATTATTACCTTCTTAGTTGTAGTTTTTGATTTATAAAAGTATAATTCCCTTCAGCAAATCCATCAAAGCGTTCGCCATTTTTGGATTCTCCATGTACATCTAGTTCATCAATTGTTCCAATCGTAGCAAAAGAATTTTGGGATGTAATGTTTTGCACATATTGAAACCAAAATTAGCTCATTCCATTGTTGAGAGCTTATAACAAAATTCCATTCTAAGAAGACACTAGATTCTACTATTGCTTATACAAATTTTCCATAAAGCCAAGTACCATACATTAATAACAAAATATAAATGTAAATAATATGTATAAGATAAAATAAATTTATTATATTATATTTAGTCGATAGGCTTCTATTGTGGACTTCTTAGTCCACAAATACCAGCATACCTGTCTCATGCCATCATATGACTATTGGATTGTCAGGATGTTGTCTCACAGTGCAAAACCTACAGGAAAACTTCGTTAGCAAACAATTTGTCTATGGTGGTTTATTGTTCCTCACTTAATACCTTGCTTTTAATTTTTAGATCTCTAAAGCAAATCAGATTTTTGTTGATACGCATTTAATATTCAAATCTCCAATTGAATCAAATTTTTGCGAGCCCTAAAACCTTGATATTTTCATATCCACTTTTTATTTATAGATTGAAGCAGCGGTTGTAGGGAGATTGGTTTTGGTTTGTCCAACTTAAAAAAAATTCTTCCATGATAGGGTTTCTTAACTTTTCCCTGCAAACTTGCAGTAACCCATTCTAAATTATTACTTAAATAATATTATTGCAAATGACATATGAATATATTCAAATTAAAAAGAAGGGGTGACGGGCCTAGCTCGATTGGCTAAAGCATCATGTTGCAGGCAAGAGGTCACGAGGTCTAGTCTTTGTTGTTCTTTATTCCTCCTTGATTTGTTTTGTCCTTGTTCCCAAAAAGATATATACAAGACAAATACATTTGATATTACAAGATAGATATAGTTGATGACGATTTGATGGTGATACAAGACAGATATATAAGGCAGATTCATTTGATGGATACATTTAATGGTTTGTGCAGATGGTATACATTGTATACAAGACACATAAGATACATTGTATACATTTGTATATACATTTGTGCATTCTCAAGTTGACTTTCTATGCATTGGTGCATTCTCATATGGGCAGACAGTTCAAATGATATGTTTGTGCAAGTGTGTTGAAATTGTGACTATATGCAAATACAGTTATATGAGTTGAAAAAGGATTTATATCATATGATATAGATTGACAAAGAAGGTTTTAATATGCATTTGCATAAAGTGGTCTTATTAATAAGACTTATTATATATATGTGCAAAGATAAGGATTTGGTTTATTTCAAATTCATTGTTTTTACAAGGCTTATGTCATGGAAATTTAAGTATAAAAGCCTAAAGGTATTGTCATATTCGTGGACATAAGCATTTGATATGGATATTGAAATAAAAAATGAGAATTATATCCCATGATCTCAGGAATATGGTTTAATGCCACTAAAGTCATGAACTTTCTGAGTAGGTTTCGGGTTTTAGAAGAAGGTAAATGTCAATGTTTTTATTCTATTGATCACCGGGTCCTTTTAGGGCACATCAGGATAGGCAGTCAAGAGATGTATATGATTGAAAGCTCTTTTTGTAAGGATAAACTTTGTAACATGTTGCTCTCGACTTAGGGTTTCAATTTTATGTAAGGTATCTCAAGATTCAGTTGTGATGATAAGGATCATCTCTAAGATTTGACAAAGCAATAGTGAGCTTCAACTTGACAGTTAATTTTGGACTCAAAGACTTCATTTGTCGACATTTTTCAGGTGATATTATTTTCATTTGGGGTTCATTTTTGTGGTTTATTGATGACAGTTTTGATTTGTTTCTTCAAAGGTTTTTCTTGACAGATTAGACAGTTTATTAACTATCTTGTTTACTACTGTTGAAAAGATAGTTTAATGATTATTTTGGACAGTTGTTGTAATCAAATGGGATAAACATTGAATGATCTCAAATCAATTTTGCAAATGGAATTGTTCGACTATATGGCTATGTCAGTTATTTGTTCAAAAGGAAAATTCTATGCACAGTAAAACTATTTCAGTTACAGATTCAAACTATTTCATGAAAGAAAGAAGACATTGTGAAAAGGGTTATTATTTTGTTAAGCAAGTAAAAGAAAAAGTAGGTTATCAATTTGAATAACATGGGTTATTGGTTTGCAATGAAATGAAGTTTTACTGTGACAGTTATCATCGTTTAATGGCTTTTTCAGTTACAAGCTCGAGTATGAGCTGCTCTAAAGGATATAAAAGATTTTCTGAGTTCTAGGTTCGGTTGGTTGAACATAATGCAAAAATTGCATAGTTTATGTGTGATTATTATCCTTTGTAATTGCTATGTTATAAAGATCTTGAGTAAAAAGTAGAAATTTGTTTTTGAAAAGATTCTGCACAGGACAGTGAAGTGTACCTCGTATATTGTATGTCTTAAAGGTTCCATACTATGAATCTTTGGGATATATAATATAATAGAGTAAAGTTGTTGTAATGATTTGCAAAGAGACAAAGTGATCCTCTGTAGTTTATTTTTATATGTCTAAAAGAGTATTTGGTAGCCAATAAGGAAATTTGTACTTGCCAATGAGGCACTTTTAATGTCAGTGAGACACATTGCTAGTGAGGAATTCTTGTAACCAGTGAGGTTCTTTGGTCAGTGAGGCCATTCTTGCCAGTGAGACATATTTGTAACCACTGAGGTTCTTTGGTTAGTGAGGCCATTCTTTCCAGTGAGACATTTTGTAACTAGTGAGGTTCATTAAGCCAGTGAGGCAATTTTTGCAAGTGGTTTTTCTACCCCAAGAGGGTTTTCCACTCAGGAAGTTCACAGTGTCATGGTTCTTTATTTGGTTTCATTTGTGATCTTATTGTTTCATAGTTATACATTTCTGCACATACATTTATGTGAATAAGAATCAATAATTCAAACTGGTACACATATTAGTTTTGAAACATAATTCATATTGTTCTTAAAAGGTTTTACAAAGGGTTTTAAAAGTTGACAGATTGAATTAATTTGCCTAGACACTGATTCACCCCCCCCCCCTCTCAGTGTCTCACGTACTCTAACAATTGGTATCAGAGTCAAACCCTTGTCTAGAGTTAAAGTAGAGGATTCCCGGTAGTGGAGTACTAGGTGTCATGGGAAAGAGGAATAGGAATAAGAAAGAAAAATCACAGTCTGCAAAAGTAGAAATGCCTAAGGAAAATCCACATCCTGTAGAAGGAAAAATGTCTAATATAGAACTTGGTGAATTTGTGGTGGACATGAATGAATCAAATATAGAAGGAAATCTCTTTGTGAATGAAGGTGATTATGAACTTGATTTAGAAGGTGAAATTTTGTGTGATTTTGATACGATCAAGCAACTCAGAAAAGAGAATAAGAGACTAGAAGACCAACTTCGAGAAGAAAAAGATTCAAGAGACGAGGTATGTTTAGATTTTACAAAAGTGTCTTTAGAGTTTGATGAGGCAAAAAATCAGCTTGTTAACTTAAAGAGTCAAGTTGATGAATCTAACAAACTTATTATTTGTCTAAAGACAAAAATACAAAATGATAGTTGATGTTACAAAATCTGACCTTGAAGTCAAAACTAGTGAATGCCAAAAGCCTGAAAGTGAAATAGTCACTTTGAGGAAAGATATTGAAAAATTCAAGTTTCAAAAATTTGAGAAAGGTGTTGATGCATTAAAAAACATGTTGAGAAGTCAAAAGAGTCACAAGAATTGCTTTGGTTTAGGTTATGAAATAGGACAGAGCTCAAAGTTCAGAAAAACCGCTAAGCAAAAAAAAGGTCTATATGATTATTTTAGAAGATCAAATGAAGAGAAAGAAGCATCAACTAGTGAATCTACTCAAGATGGTAAAAAGAACAATAGTCAAGGAAAACATGCTTCAAAAAGTGAAGACAGTAAGAAATTAGAAGAGAAAGTTTCTAATGTCAGAAGAAGAAATCCATCTATCAGGTAGAATCATTCAATAAGGTATAATCATTCCCAATTTCATGGTCATTGTTATTCGTGTCATAAATATGGTCATAGAGCAAGAGATTGTAGATTTCATTCAAGAAATGTTTTTGGATGGACTAATGATAATTCTTATAGCCCGACAAATCAAGGTTATAATAATGTTTTTTATAACCATAATAAAATTAGCCATTTAGCAAGAAATTATTGGATGCATGGAAGATATGATTATAGAAATTCAAGAAATAGACATCATTATTCTTCTAGCAATATCATATGTTATAAGTGTAATAGTGTTGGACATAAATCACAGTATTGTTGGAGTAATCCTGTAAGGTTAGTTAGATATAACGAAATGGTAAGGACTTTGGACAAGCAAAAGAAAGAACCTATGAAGGTTTGGAGAAGTAAATCTAAAAAAATACAGAAAGAACCTAATCTTGTGCATATTGCAAAAGAAACTTAAGTAAAAGAATGAGTTTGGTATGCAATCAAGAAGAGTATAATGTATCTATCTGATATCCCTAGTTTGATTTATATATTTGAAAAGTTCATAGGTTGGTAGAAACATTCAATGTGTTGGAAGTGTAGTGTTATCATGCATGGTTATCAAACAACAGATATGAGGCAATGGTTCCTTAGTCATTTGGTGATTTGTTGATAATAGGCTTTGATACAAGCAGTTTGGCCATCCTCTTTTATGTTCAATTGTTATACATATGCTATTCTACTTGTACATCTTGAATTTTTCATTTTCTGAGACAGTGGATAGACTTTGTTCATTGCTAATTTTGCTTGACAGTTGCACAAATAATTAAATTGCTTTGTGAATCAGGTATATGGTCTGTATGTTCCAGAGTTTACCTTCAACAACTTATAATGTGGAAAATAGGAGTATAGGGAAATCAGCATCTGCATATCCTATCAGGACAGTGAGTATTACTTTGGCTACTTGTGACAGCTATGTTGATGTCAAATTTCGTGCTCTTATGGTGTCCATTGCAAAGTGTTGATTTGGTACTTGATGCTTGTCAAAGTTGTAAAAAATGACAGGAGTTGCAGTGATATAGGGCAGTGTTATTACTTTACTGAATGTCACGATTTTCTTGAAGTGAAATTTGGTTTGATGGATATTAAGGTTCAATTAGTTTTTTTGCAATTAGTACAAGAAGTGTTCCATTTTCAACTACTTTGAGTGGTAAACCATGTTTTCAAGTGAGATTGTACATTCTTTTTGGACAGTGAGCAATAAGATATGGTTTTTTGAAACAATGAATCTTGAGCTTTCCAATGTTGTGCTTGTCCTCGCTAGAATTTTGGTTGATGATAACTACTTGGTATAGATGCTTGGTGTATCTGCATGAAAACAGTAGCACGAGAGTTTTGCATAATTTTCAATGTTACTTGTAGTCTCTGGATATCCTGTTACCTAGTGATAATGCTTCTACCCTGTAGCTTCATTAACAGTATTGTTAAAAGATGTGAAGGGTTTAGTTGGTAGATATGGTCTTAATGATGATCTGTTGAAGGTTGCTTGAACATTATTGTGGCTTTGACCAATGTTAGTTGTAGGGGAACAAGTAATAACTCTGTGACAAAGGAAATAGTGTAGTTGAATTTTCCTAAAGACAGTACTTTGTCTTAGATAGACATGGAGCTTACAGGTATATGGTCATCTTCTTGAGAATGGTATGATACTTGGTGTGACAGTTTGACTGTTGACAATGGTTGATCTTCATGGTTTCTATTCTTATGTTGACAATGGGTACCTAATCTGTGCTATTTCATATGATTTTATCATCTCACAGTATTCATGTTCAGATTACACATGATTCTTTTCTTCCAGTGTGTTTAGGATATTTTTTTTAGGGGAAGCAACTTGGTATGTGCATTCATCACTTGGTACAATTATTTGATGTTTTGATAAAGCTAGCATATGAAGGCAAGTCTTAAGAATAGTTTTTTTGGATCTTCATTTTATGACCTTGGAATATGTTTTTGCTTTCACATTGATGTTTGATAAGGTGATTTTGTATTTTTTCAAAGTTGTTTTTTGGAAAAGTTTACAGTGGTTATATATTTGTCTTATGACAACAGTACAGTGATATTGGTTGAGGATTTATATGGCAGATTGACATGACACATGGAAGTTTTGTCCTTAATAGTGTGACTGCATCTTTTTGAACAGTTTTAGTGCTTTAATTTTGACAAGTACTTGATGGCATTTCTTCATGACAGATTGTGGCTAGTATATAGGTGATGACATAAATTGGTGTTGATTGATCTATCATACTTTAGGGTGCTCATGATGTTCTCAAGTTGTCCTTCTTGATATTTGATGTGAATGATAATAGTTTTAGGTATATGGATAGGTAAATTTAGATTTAGATTATTACACTTGTTTGGTATCCATTCACAGGGTGGTGTATGGGCTACAAGTATTCCTTGATATGGGTGGTATTGACATGGATTGATCAGTTTTTTACTCTTTTCAATTTACATTTGACATCTTTGGCATATTTCAATGATCATAATAGAGTCTTGGATGCATGATTCACATGTAATATGAATAGGAAGTTTGATTTTGGTTGTATACTATTCTTCATAAGGTTTATTTTTTGGTGGTAAATACATTATTTTGTGCATAGCTCATCTTTAGGGGGAGTATTCATGTTTATTCAATACCCTTGTTGATTGTTTAGTAGCTATGGCAATTTTTTTGATGCTCTTCTTTGTATGGGATGACTTAACTTTCAATGAATACAAAATGCATCAAGCTTCAATACATGAGTAATTGACAAACATTTGACATTGTACATTGGTTTTGAGTTTATTCTCTATATGCATTAAACACCTTGTTTGGACAGATCTTGATACATCTGTGGATGTTATTGATTATGGGAGTTCGTTTCTGCAGTAATATGATTAACAGGTTTCCTAGTGATAGTGGCTTGTTGTTAGAAGCATAACAGCAAGTTCATCATTCTTCACAATTATCTTGTGACTTGATTTCTTTTTCAGTGCTCTATGAGGTACTTAGTAGTCTTAGGAGGTCATGTAGATATGCAAGATAGGGGGAGAATGGTTTTGATATTGGTTATTCGATGATAAGTAATATTCTCTTAGATATTATGCTTTCAAAATTCTTAATGTGTGTTCTTTGTTCCTGTTGATATAGCTATTAGTTTTGTGTTGTGTTACTCATGTTGATTTACAAACAGTAGTTCAGATTATTTGACTTGGGTGTCAAAAAGGGGGAGAAGTTTATGCTTTTGTCACCAAGGACAAACGGGGAGTTTGTTATTTGTTCCTCCTTGATTTGTTTTGTCCTTGTTACCAAAAAGACATAGACAAGACAGATACATTTGATATTACAAGACAGATACAGTTGATGATGATTTGATGGTGATACAAGACAGATATATAAGGCAGATTCATTTGATGGATACATTTGATGGTTTGTGCAGATGGTATACATTGTATACAAGAACATAAGATACATTGTATACATTTGTATATACATTTATGGATTCTTAGGTTGACTTTGTATACATTGGTGCATTCTCATATGGGCAAATAGTTCAAATGATATGTTTGTGCAAGTGTGTTGAAATTGTGACTATATGCAAATATAGTTATATGAGTTGAAAAAGGATTTATATCATATGATATAGATTGAAAAAGAAGGTTTTAATATGCATTTGCATAAAGTGGTCTTATTAATAAGACTCAGTATATATATGTGTGCAAAGATAAGGATTTGGTTTATTTCAAAGTCATTTTTACAAGGCTTATGTCATGGAAATTTAAGTATAAACACCTAAAGGTATTGTCATATTCGTGGACATAAGAATTTGATATGGATATTGAAATAAAAAATGAGAATTATATGCCATCTTAGGAATTTGGTTTAATACCACTAAAGTCGTGAACTTTCCAAGCAGGTTTCGGGTTTTAGAAGAAATTAAATGTTGATGTTTTTAATCTATTGATCACTGGGTCCTTTTAGGGAACACCAGGATAGGAAGCCAAGATATGTATACGATTGAAAGCTATTTTTGTAAGGATAAACTTTGTAACATGTTGCTCTCAAATTAGGGTTTTAGTTTTATGTAAGGTATTTGTTGATGGGGGTTTTAGCACTTTCTCAACATAGGTAGTGTGTAGGTGCACTACCTCTCTTGAAAGGCAATCTCCAACAACAAGTTGCTAGAAATCACCCCAAGGTCTCTTGGGTGTCAAGTCATGACTTGCTTGGAATGTCTCAGTTGTTTTGATGTGATTTTGCTAGTAATCACAGGGCAGACTTATAGAGTTAAGTTGGAGGAGAATCAGATCTTCTAATCGAGTTCTTAAGATGGGAAAGTGAATGCACAATTGTTGTAGGTTCAAATAGCAGTCTAAAACTCCTATTTTATCTTCAGATTTGGCTTTACAATGTGCAATGAACCTTGTTCAAAGTCACTTCTAAAAAAGGAAAAAAGGGCAGGGAAGAGAGAAAGTTCCTATACCTAAAACTAGCAATGAACAGTGACAATGGAGGATCCTACTACAGACAACCTTCCTAAAATTGAATTCCATTTAACTAGATTACTTCACAATCTCATGAAATTAGTGCAAGCTTTTAAGGACTGCAGATATTCAACCATTCAGTCACCATAAGCATGAATAAAAGATAGAAGTTTGATGCAGCTTTTAATTTATGCCCAAACTAACTTTACACAGCTATTCATCATCAATAAACAACAAAAAGTATGGACAAGGAAGGTTTCCAACACACAAAAAAATTCTTCAATACCAATGAGTAGCATTAACTAATCAAGCTAAAACATAAAGAACAAAAAAGTAAATATACTCAAATTAGCTAACTATGAGAAGAAGAATCATGCAACATGAAGTTGGAACTCAAGAATCCACCAAATCAATGAGCTTCTATTAAAATTCTAGCAACATGTCTTTACAACAACTCCACTCTCTTGAAAATGAGAGGAGACCCCCTATTTATAGTGTCCAAAAGAAAAATGAATGGCCAAGATTGATTTTAGATTGTGTGGCCATGATTCACTATAAATTATTAGGGGCTTCACCCTACTCCCCAGAGCATATATTATAATTTAAAATTACATTCTCGTCATGCAGCCTATTTTGTCCCTCATATGGCAGCACTGTAGCTCTTTTGTCTTCTTGTTGATTTCCTTTTGCAGCAGCTACTTGGTGAGGAACTCATCATCGATCATAGGATTTCCTTCGCTTTTCTTAATGGTGGCGTACTCCACAAATTTTATAATCAGCGCCTAGAGCTTATTCCACTCTAATATATATGATTGAATTACCTGGAAATTCAATCTCCTTCATTTACTTGTGATCTCATCCCAATCTCTGTCGCATTTTTGCGTGTTCTTTACTACTTGTTCGGATTGAGCAAAGGCATGTGCAGAAAAACTCAAGAAATCTGGGGTCATTGCATCTGCGGTCCCATTTTCCATCTTCTTATGGAAGTGTGGCTTCATCTTTTCTAGATATAGCTCGGCAACAAGCACATTAGAATATGTCATTAGTCATAGATATTCCTCACAGTCATTTCTGAATTCTTTGACCCAGTCGATATACAGCTCCACTTCATGGAGCACTCGTTCCAACACTTCCTTCCTGTGATTCAGGCCTAGCTTTCATGTCTCTACGAGCCAATGGTCACCCTCCACCAGAGCAAGCTCCTTCTCCCAGGATTTATCAGGTATCTTGAGGATAGCCTCAAGTTTGGGATACGTAATCCTGCATAGCTCAGGAAGTCAGTGCAGAACTTCCTTATTCCCTCGAGTATCTTTTACACTTCAAGGAACTTGTTGGTTGTCCTGACATCGTGACCTATGCCCATGTTTCTGTTGTAGAGGACCTGTTGGAACCAATCCTCTGTGGCCTTCATCCAATTCTTTCTCTTCTCCAAATGGTCAATGTGATCCTTAGACAACAACAGAGGCGGCGCTGACGATGATGTAGTGGGAAGCTCCTCGGCTGACGACCATTATTGGATGTATGCTATCAAATCAGCCACTTGTACCTTTAGTTCCTCCTTAGAGGTCTTATCTTTGTTCATTTGATGCACGATAGTGGTGATAGACCCCTGAAGATGGTCAATTTTCTGCTCTCTCGTGGTCGTTCCCAGATCAAGGGTAGAAACATTGTAGCTTATCCCTTCTTCTCTGACAACTAGAGTGGCTATTTGCACAGTTTTTGACCTGGATACATCCATTGTCAGCTAAGATCTTACCTTTGGCTTCTTCTCTTTCTTTGTGCTTATTTGGGCTTGAGCCAAGATTGCCTCCAGCCTTGCCCTTGGATCCTTTGGGGTCAGGGTTTTCTTCTCCAACTATTTCTCAAGCCATTCAAGCATATGAGATTCTCCTTGTGGTGATTCATGATCACCCTCTTCTTCGTGGTCATGTTGGATCTCAATTTCCTTGTTGCTCAAAGCCTCTTGTTCTGTCTTTTCTCCTTCTTCTTCATCAAAATCCCAGATGAACACGGTTTCTTTTCCTGGGGACTCGGTAGCTGCATGTTCTTTGGGGTTGTCCTCCCCTTCGGTGGCTTTCCCTTCTTCTTCTATGTCATGCCCGTGTTCTTCATGGTGCTCTATTTCTGGGCCTTTCCTAGTTTCAGCCTCTTCCTCAGGCTTATCTTCTTCTTGTTCTTCCTTTTCCTTTTCTTCTTGCTTCTCAGAAAGAGGCATCTCTTTATCATGTTCGAGTCTCTTATTATGTTCCCTAGTCAGAGGCCCGATGTCTTCCTCCATTTCCTCTCCTTCATTCTTTTCTTCATCAAACGATTACCTTTCTACTTCCTCTCCAACATCCTTAAGCTACTGAGCCAACTCCTCTTCAAGGTTCGGGTCAAAATTTTCCACAATGTATTTGGTACCTAGTTCCTTAGTGTCCTCTTCAGATGATTGTGTCTCTTCCTCCTCTCCCACGCACACCACTTTATCAATTACAAGGTGCTAGTACTCGGGATGCTCATGGTAGTCATTTGCCTCCTCTTCCATTTACTTTGTTGCTTCTCTTTCTTGTCGCTTTAATTCTTCTAATATTTTCGTTGTTGCTTTCATTTCTGGTGGCTCAGTTGGAGGAGGAGGAGTGGGGAGATTTGCAAAAAACTATGCCAAGGCAGCTCATATGGTTGGGTCCATTAATGCCCCAGATAGCTCTGTTGGAAGATTCTGCATCTGGCAGGCGAAGGCCTCTGGGAGGGAGAGAGAAGGCATTGTCATTGTTGTTGTAGCCAATGGAAGGGATGACGACAGAGACATGGAGGAAGAGGAGAGCAGAGAGGTAGTGGTAGAGGAAGATTCTATTATCATTACCTGTGTAGTGGGAGGGGTGGAAGCAAGGTGGACTGAGATATCCACCGTGGGTAGAGAAGTGGCGACCATTGCCTGGGAAGCAGGTAGTGGGGAAACAGTGGTAGCAATGGCAACAGTGCTGACTGCGAGAGTAGAGGCAACATGCAAGGACTTCGGTTGTTCAGTCTCTAGTTCTTCTCCCTCATGGAGTGGGTCCTCCTAGATGGTAGGCATCTCCGTAAAACTACCTGATTTCCTTGGTTTCTTGGAAGGCTCACCTTCCAAAGCCTTTCATGCATACACTTTGGGCTTGGGATGACTTTCAGCCATTTCTTTTCCCTTCTATGACCTGGTGGTTGGAGGAGACTTTGAGGTTTCTCCCGATGGGGCAACAACTATCCCACTATCTGTTTCATTTTTTGGCTCGTTCTTAAGCTCACCATAAGTTAGGGAAACTCCCTATAGCTTCAATTGGGCAATTTTCCCATCGATCCATTCTTTAGTTCTTGCCTCAATTAGCTTTTTCAAGATATCAAGGTCATTGACCTCCTCTTTGTTTCAATCAATCAATGGCAGCGGGAGATTGGTGACTGTAGCATATCAAGGATCAATCACCGTATTTTCATCCTCCACTACCTGATCTAGTAGAGGGAACAAGTTGACCCTCTTGACAAAGTACAGGGTAAGCGCACCAAGATGGTTCCCAAAAAGGGGGCTTAAGTGGCCACTTTTTTTTGAAATCAGGAAATACTGACCTTGGACGTGAAATTGAGGATAGTTACACTCAAAATTTTGAGATGGAACAAAAACAAGGATCGAAGTGTCAAGTCTACTTTCTCTAAACTACTAATTTATTTTGAAAATGGTTGAGATTAAGGGTTCAAAA
>VDFB02202426.1:26223-37007 GCA_007258455.2 Sequoia sempervirens
TGACAATGGATGTATCCAGGTCAAAAACTGTGCAAATAGCCACTCTAGTTGTCAGAGAAGAAGGGATAAGCTACAATGTTTCTACCCTTGATCTGGGAACGACCACGAGAGAGCAGAAAATTGACCATCTTCAGGGGTCTATCACCACTATCGTGCATCAAATGAACAAAGATAAGACCTCTAAGGAGGAACTAAAGGTACAAGTGGCTGATTTGATAGCATACATCCAATAATGGTCGTCAGCCGAGGAGCTTCCCACTACATCATCGTCAGCGCCGCCTCTGTTGTTGTCTAAGGATCACATTGACCATTTGGAGAAGAGAAAGAATTGGATGAAGGCCACAGAGGATTGGTTCCAACAGGTCCTCTACAACAGAAACATGGGCATAGGTCACGATGTCAGGACAACCAACAAGTTCCTTGAAGTGTAAAAGATACTCGAGGGAATAAGGAAGTTCTGCACTGACTTCCTGAGCTATGCAGGATTACGTATCCCAAACTTGAGGCTATCCTCAAGATACCTGATAAATCCTGGGAGAAGGAGCTTGCTCTGGTGGAGGGTGACCATTGGCTCGTAGAGACATGAAAGCTAGGCCTGAATCACAGGAAGGAAGTGTTGGAACGAGTGCTCCATGAAGTGGAGCTGTATATCGACTGGGTCAAAGAATTCAGAAATGACTGTGAGGAATATCTATGACTAATGACATATTCTAATGTGCTTGTTGCCGAGCTATATCTAGAAAAGATGAAGCCACACTTCCATAAGAAGATGGAAAATGGGACCGCAGATGCAATGACCCCAGATTTCTTGAGTTTTTCTGCACATGCCTTTGCTCAATCCGAACAAGTAGTAAAGAACACGCAAAAATGCGACAGAGATTGGGATGAGATCACAAGTAAATGAAGGAGATTGAATTTCCAGGTAATTCAATCATATATATTAGAGTGGAATAAGCTCTAGGCGCTGATTATAAAATTTGTGGAGTACGCCACCATTAAGAAAAGCGAAGGAAATCCTATGATCGATGATGAGTTCCTCACCAAGTAGCTGCTGCAAAAGGAAATCAACAAGAAGACAAAAGAGCTACAGTGCTGCCATATGAGGACAAAATAGGCTACATGAAAATAATGTAATTTTAAATTGTAATATATTTGGGGGTAGGTGAAACCATAATTTGTAGTGAATAATGGCCACACAATGCAAATCAATCTTGGCCATTCATTTTTCTTTTTGAACACTATAAATAGGGGGTCTCCTCTCATTTTCAAAAGAGAGTTGAGTTGTTGTAAAGACATGCTGCTGGAATTTTAATATAAGCTCATTAATTTGGTGGATTCTTGAGTTTCAACTTCATGTTGCATGATTCTTCTTCTCATAGTTACCTAATTTGAGTAGATTTACTTTTCTGTTCTTTATATTTTAGCTTGATTAGTTAATGCTGCTCATTGGTATTGAAGAATTCTGTTGTGTGTTGGAAACCTTCCTTGTCCATAATTTTTGTTGTTTATTGATGATAAATAGCAGTGTAAAGTTAGTCTGGGAATAAACTAAAAGCTGCATCAAACTTCTATCTTTTATTCATGCTTATGGTAATGAATGGTTGAATATCCACAGTCCTTAGAAGCTTGCACTAATTTCATGAGATTGTGAAGTAATCTGGTTAAATGGAATTCAATTTTAGGAAGATTGTTCGTAGTAGGGTCCTCCATTATCACTGTACATTGCTAGTTTTAGGTCTGGGAACTTTCTCTCTTCCCCACCCTTTTTTCATTTTTTAGAAGTGACTTTGAACAAGGTTCATTGCACATTGTAAAGCCAAAATTGAAGATAAAATAGGAGTTTTAGACTGCTATTTGAACCTACAACAATTGTGCATTCACTTTCCCATCTTAAGAACTCGATTAGAAGATCTGATTCTCCTCCAACTTAACTCTATAAGTCTGCCCTGTGATTACTAGCAAAATCACATCAAACAACTGGTGACATTCCAAGCAAGTCAGCGACTGACACCCAGAGACCTTTGGGTGATTTTAGCAACTGCTGTTGGAGATTGCCTTTCAAGAGGTAGTGCACCTACACACTCATTTATGTTGAGAAAGTGTTGAAACCCCCATCAACAAATAATTTTACATAAAACCTAAAACCCTAAGTCGAGCAAGACACATACCCCATCTTACAAAAAAAGAGCTTTCAATCATATACATCTCTTGACTGCATGTCTTGGTGTGCCCTAAAAGGACCCAATGATCAATAGATTAAAAACATCAACATTTACCTTCTTCTAAAACCCAAAACCTACTTGGAAAGTTCACAACTTTAGTGGTATTAAACCATATTCCTTAGATGGGATATAATTCTCATTTTTTATTTCAATATCCATATCAAATGCTTATGTCCATGAATATGACAATACCTTTAGGATTTTATACTTAAATTTCCATGACATAAGCCTTGTAAAATGACTTGAAATAAACCATCAAATGTATCCATCAAATGAATCTGCCTTATATATCTGTCTTGTATCACCATCAAATCATCATCAACTGTATCTGTCTTGTAATATCAAATGTATCTGTCTTGTCTATGTCTTTTTGGTAACAAGGACAAAACAAATCAAGGAGGAACAAATAACAAACTCCCCGTTTGTCCTTGGTGACAAAAGCATAAACTTCTCCCCCTTTTTGACACCCAAGTCAAATAATCTGAACTACTGTTTGTAAATCAACATGAGTAACACAACACAAAACTAATAGCTATATCAACAGGAACAAAGAACACACATTAAGAATTTTGAAAGCATAATATCTAAGAGAATATTACTTATCATCGAATAACCAATATCAAAACCATTCTCCCCCTATCTTGCATATCTACATGACCTCCTAAGACTACTAAGTACCTCATAGAGCACTGAAAAAGAAATCAAGTCACAAGATAATTGTGAAGAATGATGAACTTGCTGTTATGCTTCTAACAACAAGCCACTATCACTAGGAAACCTGTTAATCATATTACTGCAGAAACGAACTCCCATAATCAATAACATCCACAGATGTATCAAGATCTGTCCAAACAAGGTGTTTAATGCATATAGAGAATAAACTCAAAACCAATGTACAATGTCAAATGTTTGTCAATTACTCATGTATTGAAGCTTGATGCATTTTGTATTCATTGAAAGTTAAGTCATCCCATACAAAGAAGAGCATCAAAAAAATTGCCATAGCTACTAAACAATCAACAAGGGTATTGAATAAACATGAATACTCCCCCTAAAGATGAGCTATGCACAAAATAATGTATTTACCACCAAAAAATAAACCTTATGAAGAATAGTATACAACCAAAATCAAACTTCCTATTCATATTACATGTGAATCATGCATCCAAGACTCTATTATGATCATTGAAATATGCCAAAGATGTCAAATGTAAATTGAAAAGAGTAAAAAACTGATCAATCCATGTCAATACCACCCATATCAAGGAATACTTGTAGCCCATACACCACCCTGTGAATGGATACCAAACAAGTGTAATAATCTAAATCTAAATTTACCTATCCATATACCTAAAACTATTATCATTCACATCAAATATCAAGAAGGACAACTTGAGAACATCATGAGCACCCTAAAGTATGATAGATCAATCAACACCAATTTATGTCATCACCTATATACTAGCCACAATCTGTCATGAAGAAATGCCATCAAGTACTTGTCAAAATTAAAGCACTAAAACTGTTCAAAAAGATGCAGTCACACTATTAAGGACAAAACTTCCATGTGTCATGTCAATCTGCCATATAAATCCTCAACCAATATCACTGTACTGTTGTCATAAGACAAATATATAACCACTGTAAACTTTTCCAAAAAACAACTTTGAAAAAATACAAAATCACCTTATCAAACATCAATGTGAAAGCAAAAACATATTCCAAGGTCATAAAATGAAGATCCAAAAAAACTATTCTTAAGACTTGCCTTCATATGCTAGCTTTATCAAAACATCAAATAATTGTACCAAGTGATGAATGCACATACCAAGTTGCTTCCCCTAAAAAAAATATCCTAAACACACTGGAAGAAAAGAATCATGTGTAATCTGAACATGAATACTGTGAGATGATAAAATCATATGAAATAGCACAGATTAGGTACCCATTGTCAACATAAGAATAGAAACCATGAAGATCAACCATTGTCAACAGTCAAACTGTCACACCAAGTATCATACCATTCTCAAGAAGATGACCATATACCTGTAAGCTCCATGTCTATCTAAGACAAAGTACTGTCTTTAGGAAAATTCAACTACACTATTTCCTTTGTCACAGAGTTATTACTTGTTCCCCTACAACTAACATTGGTCAAAGCCACAATAATGTTCAAGCAACCTTCAACAGATCATCATTAAGACCATATCTACCAACTAAACCCTTCACATCTTTTAACAATACTGTTAATGAAGCTACAGGGTAGAAGCATTATCACTAGGTAACAGGATATCCAGAGACTACAAGTAACATTGAAAATTATGCAAAACTCTCGTGCTACTGTTTTCATGCAGATACACCAAGCATCTATACCAAGTAGTTATCATCAACCAAAATTCTAGCGAGGACAAGCACAACATTGGAAAGCTCAAGATTCATTGTTTCAAAAAACCATATCTTATTGCTCACTGTCCAAAAAGAATGTACAATCTCACTTGAAAACATGGTTTACCACTCAAAGTAGTTGAAAATGGAACACTTCTTGTACTAATTGCAAAAAAACTAATTGAACCTTAATATCCATCAAACCAAATTTCACTTCAAGAAAATCGTGACATTCAGTAAAGTAATAACACTGCCCTATATCACTGCAACTCCTGTCATTTTTTACAACTTTGACAAGCATCAAGTACCAAATCAACACTTTGCAATGGACACCATAAGAGCACGAAATTTGACATCAACATAGCTGTCACAAGTAGCCAAAGTAATACTCACTGTCCTGATAGGATATGCAGATGCTGATTTCCCTATACTCCTATTTTCCACATTATAAGTTGTTGAAGGTAAACTCTGGAACATACAGACCATATACCTGATTCACAAAGCAATTTAATTATTTGTGCAACTGTCAAGCAAAATTAGCAATGAACAAAGTCTATCCACTGTCTCAGAAAATGAAAAATTCAAGATGTACAAGTAGAATAGCATATGTATAACAATTGAACATAAAAGAGGATGGCCAAACTGCTTGTATCAAAGCCTATTATCAACAAATCACCAAATGACTAAGGAACCATTGCCTCATATCTGTTGTTTGATAACCATGCATGATAACACTACACTTCCAACACATTGAATGTTTCTACCAACCTATGAACTTTTCAAATATATAAATCAAACTAGGGATATCAGATAGATACATTATACTCTTCTTGATTGCATACCAAACTCATTCTTTTACTTAAGTTTCTTTTGCAATATGCACAAGATTAGGTTCTTTCTGTATTTTTTTAGATTTACTTCTCCAAACCTTCATAGGTTCTTTCTTTTGCTTGTCCAAAGTCCTTACCATTTCGTTATATCTAACTAACCTTACAGGATTACTCCAACAATACTGTGATTTATGTCCAACACTATTACACTTATAACATATGATATTGCTAGAAGAATAATGATGTCTATTTCTTGAATTTCTATAATCATATCTTCCATGCATCCAATAATTTCTTGCTAAATGGCTAATTTTATTATGGTTATAAAAAACATTATTATAACCTTGATTTGTCGGGCTATAAGAATTATCATTAGTCCATCCAAAAACATTTCTTGAATGAAATCTACAATCTCTTGCTCTATGACCATATTTATGACACGAATAACAATGACCATGAAATTGGGAATGATTATACCTTATTGAATGATTCTACCTGATAGATGGATTTCTTCTTCTGACATTAGAAACTTTCTCTTCTAATTTCTTACTGTCTTCACTTTTTGAAGCATGTTTTCCTTGACTATTGTTCTTTTTACCATCTTGAGTAGATTCACTAGTTGATGCTTCTTTCTCTTCATTTGATCTTCTAAAATAATCATATAGACCTTTTTTTTGCTTAGCGGTTTTTCTGAACTTTGAGCTCTGTCCTATTTCATAACCTAAACCAAAGCAATTCTTGTGACTCTTTTGACTTCTCAACATGTTTTTTAATGCATCAACACCTTTCTCAAATTTTTGAAACTTGAATTTTTCAATATCTTTCCTCAAAGTGACTATTTCACTTTCAGGCTTTTGGCATTCACTAGTTTTGACTTCAAGGTCAGATTTTGTAACATCAACTATCATTTTGTATTTTTGTCTTTAGACAAATAATAAGTTTGTTAGATTCATCAACTTGACTCTTTAAGTTAACAAGCTGATTTTTTGCCTCATCAAACTCTAAAGACACTTTTGTAAAATCTAAACATACCTCGTCTCTTGAATCTTTTTCTTCTCGAAGTTGGTCTTCTAGTCTCTTATTCTCTTTTCTGAGTTGCTTGATCGTATCAAAATCACACAAAATTTCACCTTCTAAATCAAGTTCATAATCACCTTCATTCACAAAGAGATTTCCTTCTATATTTGATTCATTCATGTCCACCACAAATTCACCAAGTTCTATATTAGACATTTTTCCTTCTACAGGATGTGGATTTTCCTTAGGCATTTCTACTTTTGCAGACTGTGATTTTTCTTTCTTATTCCTATTCCTCTTTCCCATGACACCTAGTACTCCACTACCGGGAATCCTCTACTTTAACTCTAGACAAGGGTTTGACTCTGATACCAATTGTTAGAGTACGTGAGACACTGAGAGGGGGGGGGGGTGAATCAGTGTCTAGGCAAATTAATTCAATCTGTCAACTTTTAAAACCCTTTGTAAAACCTTTTAAGAACAATATGAATTATGTTTCAAAACTAATATGTGTACCAGTTTGAATTATTGATTCTTATTCACATAAATGTATGTGCAGAAATGTATAACTATGAAACAATAAGATCACAAATGAAACCAAATAAAGAACCATGACACTGTGAACTTCCTGAGTGGAAAACCCTCTTGGGGTAGAAAAACCACTTGCAAAAATTGCCTCACTGGCTTAATGAACCTCACTAGTTACAAAATGTCTCACTGGAAAGAATGGCCTCACTAACCAAAGAACCTCAGTGGTTACAAATATGTCTCACTGGCAAGAATGGCCTCACTGACCAAAGAACCTCACTGGTTACAAGAATTCCTCACTAGCAATGTGTCTCACTGACATTAAAAGTGCCTCATTGGCAAGTACAAATTTCCTTATTGGCTACCAAATACTCTTTTAGACATATAAAAATAAACTACAGAGGATCACTTTGTCTCTTTGCAAATCATTACAACAACTTTACTCTATTATATTATATATCCCAAAGATTCATAGTATGGAACCTTTAAGACATACAATATACGAGGTACACTTCACTGTCCTGTGCAGAATCTTTTCAAAAACAAATTTCTACTTTTTACTCAAGATCTTTATAACATAGCAATTACAAAGGATAATAATCACACATAAACTATGCAATTTTTGCATTATGTTCAACCAACCGAACCTAGAACTCAGAAAATCTTTTATATCCTTTAGAGCAGCTCATACTCGAGCTTGTAACTGAAAAAGCCATTAAACGATGATAACTGTCACAGTAAAACTTCATTTCATTGCAAACCAATAACCCATGTTATTCAAATTGATAACCTACTTTTTCTTTTACCTGCTTAACAAAGCAATAACCCTTTTCACAATGTCTTCTTTCTTTCATGAAACAGTTTGAATCTGTAACTGAAATAGTTTAACTGTGGATAGAATTTTCCTTTTGAACAAATAACTGATAGAGCCATATAGTCGAACAATGCCATTTGCAAAATTGATTTGAGATCATTCAATGTTTATCCCATTTGATTACAACAACTGTCCAAAATAATCATTAAACTATCTTTTCAACAGTAGTAAACAAGATAGTTAATAAACTGTCTAATCTGTCAAGAAAAACCTTTGAAGAAACAAATCAAAACTGTCATCAATAAACCACAAAAATGAACCCCAAATGAAAATAATATCACCTGAAAAATGTCGACAAATGAAGTCTTTGAGTCCAAAATTAACTGTCAAGTTGAAGCTCACTATTGCTTTGTCAAATCTTAGAGATGATCCTTATCATCACAACTGAATCTTGAGATACCTTACATAAAATTGAAACCCTAAGTCGAGAGCAACATGTTACAAAGTTTATCCTTACAAAAAGAGCTTTCAATCATATACATCTCTTGACTGCCTATCCTGATGTGCCCTAAAAGGACCCGGTGATCAATAGAATAAAAACATTGACATTTACCTTCTTCTAAAACCCGAAACCTACTCAGAAAGTTCATGACTTTAGTGGCATTAAACCATATTCCTGAGATCATGGGATATAATTCTCATTTTTTATTTCAATATCCATATCAAATGCTTATGTCCACGAATATGACAATACCTTTAGGCTTTTATACTTAAATTTCCATGACATAAGCCTTGTAAAAACAATGAATTTGAAATAAACCAAATCCTTATCTTTGCACATATATATAATAAGTCTTATTAATAAGACCACTTTATGCAAATGCATATTAAAACCTTCTTTGTCAATCTATATCATATGATATAAATCCTTTTTCAACTCATATAACTGTATTTGCATATAGTCACAATTTCAACACACTTGCACAAACATATCATTTGAACTGTCTGCCCATATGAGAATGCACCAATGCATAGAAAGTCAACTTGAGAATGCACAAATGTATATACAAATGTATACAATGTATCTTATGTGTCTTGTATACAATGTATACCATCTGCACAAACCATTAAATGTATCCATCAAATGAATCTGCCTTATATATCTGTCTTGTATCACCATCAAATCGTCATCAACTATATCTATCTTGTAATATCAAATGTATTTGTCTTGTATATATCTTTTTGGGAACAAGGACAAAACAAATCAAGGAGGAATAAAGAACAACAAAGACTAGACCTCGTGACCTCTTGCCTGCAACATGATGCTTTAGCCAATCGAGCTAGGCCCGTCACCCCTTCTTTTTAATTTGAATATATTCATATGTCATTTGCAATAATATTATTTAAGTAATAATTTAGAATGGGTTACTGCAAGTTTGCAGGGAAAAGTTAAGAAACCCTATCATGGAAGAATTTTTTTTAAGTTGGACAAACCAAAACCAATCTCCCTACAACCGCTGCTTCAATCTATAAATAAAAAGTGGATATGAAAATATCAAGGTTTTAGGGCTCGCAAAAATTTGATTCAATTGGAGATTTGAATATTAAATGCGTATCAACAAAAATCTGATTTGCTTTAGAGATCTAAAAATTAAAAGCAAGGTATTAAGTGAGGAACAATAAACCACCATAGACAAATTGTTTGCTAACGAAGTTTTCCTGTAGGTTTTGCACTGTGAGACAACATCCTGACAATCCAATAGTCATATGATGGCATGAGACAGGTATGCTGGTATTTGTGGACTAAGAAGTCCACAATAGAAGCCTATCGACTAAATATAATATAATAAATTTATTTTATCTTATACATATTATTTACATTTATATTTTGTTATTAATGTATGGTACTTGGCTTTATGGAAAATTTGTATAAGCAATAGTAGAATCTAGTGTCTTCTTAGAATGGAATTTTGTTATAAGCTCTCAACAATGGAATGAGCTAATTTTGGTTTCAATATGTGCAAAACATTACATCCCAAAATTCTTTTGCTACGATTGGAACAATTGATGAACTAGATGTACATGGAGAATCCAAAAATGGCGAACGCTTTGATGGATTTGCTGAAGGGAATTATACTTTTATAAATCAAAAACTACAACTAAGAAGGTAATAATTTAAACATATGCAAAATAAAAATTAGGACTATATTTAATTTTTTATTGTTTAAAAATAGGTGAATTTACATGTCAAAACATTTTAGTAGTTAAAAGTAGGCCAGTACATGTTGCTCTTCTTTTTCATGTTTTGCTTGACTTTTTGATTTGACATGACTTCATTCAACATCTTAGAACTCAAAGCACACAATAGGTTCATATTTACTTGAATACAAGTATTGTCATTTACCATTCATCTTTTGTCCTCCATGTTTCTTTAGCTCAATAGGTTCATATTTAATACAAGAGCTTTGACATAAATTAAATATAAACCCTCAAAATATATTTTGCATACTTCTACCTTGTCCTACTTGTGACATGAGACACCATAACAATCAACCACATTTTATGAGGTGATAGCCATCAAAAGAAGAAAAAATTGTGCTTGCCTTTGGGTTTCAACCTATTGCAAGGCACCAAATCAATAACCACGAATAGGATAAACAAAGATGTGAAATTGTAACACTTAAAAAGACAATAGCCTTGTCTTTATAATTCAGTTATAGTTGTTCCAATTGTTACCCTTGGATTAACAAGTCCTTCCCAAGCCATAGGATTGACAATCATAGATTCTAACCCTGCACAAATACCTAAACTATACATATGCCAAAATCATAACCCTATTTAAATTCAAAGCCACAATCATAATACACTGGTAGAAATTAAAATTTATGTACCAATGCCATAAAATCCAAATTTAATTGTAGCCATAACATCTGCAATTGCTTGAAGGCTTGAAGAGCATTGTATGTTGATAGTCCTAATAGGTATAGT
>VDFB02202427.1:0-21414 GCA_007258455.2 Sequoia sempervirens
ATAATTAGGGTTACGATTTTTTTATTAGGGCCTACAGGAATTGGGTAGCGACCCCCTATAAACTTCACCGGTGTGCCTATAAACTTTTTAGCATTGACCGACTTAGCGGCGACATGCCCTTGAGTACCCGCGAGGGGTGGGAGACTGAACCCACCGTGACCAACCTCCTGTAGGAAAGATTTAATATTAGCAGAGCTAGGGCTAACCCCAGTGGGAGTTCTGATTTAGGATTAGGATTAGGATATGGTTATAATTAGGGTTACAATTTAGGGTTAGGATACAGGATTAGGATTATGGTTCACGATTTATGGTTAGGGTTAGGGTTCATGTTAAAGTTAGGGTTAGTATAGGGTTACAATTAGGGTTTATGGTTTAAGGTTAGGTTTAGAATTATGATTATAATTAGGATTAGGGTTGGGATTAGGGTTAGGGTTTTGGATTAGGATTAGGGGTTAAGGTTATGATTATGATTTGGAGTAGAGTTATGGTTAGTGTTAGGGTTAGGGTTACAATTATGGATTTGGTTAAGGTTAGGGTTAATTTAGGTTACAATTATAGTAGATGGTTAGGGTTATGTTTATAGTTAGTTTAGGGTTAGGATTATGGTTTATGGTTACTAGGGTTAGGGAAAGTTTACAGTTACCATTATGGTTTAGGGTTTACTTTTTAAGGTTAGGTTTATAGTTATGATTATTGTTATGATTATGATTATGGTTAGGGTTAGGGCTAAAGTTAGGGTTATGAGAACTAAAATAAGGGTTAGGGTTAAAATAAATAAAATTAGGGTTAGAGTTAGGGTAAGGGTTAGGGTTGAGATTAGGAATATGGTTAATGTTAGGGTTAGGGTTAGCATTATGGTGTATGGTTACCTAGGGTAAGAGAAAGTTTATGGTTACTACATTATGATTTATGGTTTAGGGTTTAAGGTTAGGCTTACAATTATGACTATTGTTATGATTAGGGTAAGTTAGGGTTATGGGAAATAAAATAAGGGTTAGGGTTAAGATAAATAAAATTAGGGTTAGGTTAGGGTTATGGTTAGGGTTAGGATGTTATGTTTTAAGAAAGGGTCTAAATTTAAAATTGGCATAGTTGGCTATAATGAATGAGGGAAAAAAAACTATAATTATTTTTTTGTTGAAAAACAACCAACTATGACTTAAACTTAAATTTAGAGATTACCCTAAACCCTAACCCTAATACCAAACCTAACCCCAAACCAAACACACAACCTAACCCTACCCATAACCCTAACCCTAACCCTAAGCTTACTCCTAAACCTAACCCTTACCCTAATCCTAACCCCAACCATAACCCAAATCCAAAAATAACCCCTAACCATACCTCCAACCCTATAGACTAAACTTACATCTAACCTTAAATGATAAACCATAATTGTAAACATCACCTAATCCTAAATCTAACCATAAACCATAATTGTAACCCTAACTACAACACTCTTATCATTCAATTCAAATATTTATCTTTCATTAATCACCTACATTAACAATAATCATAACCCTAAATATAATCCTATCCCTACCCTAACCCTAACCCTAAGCCTAAACCTAATAATAAAATAATTAAAAAATAATATCATTTACTTTGTAATAATTATAAGATAATTTTAACAATAATATAATAGTAATATTATATATATTTATAATGACATATTAATAATCAAATAATACTGATATTAATAATAATGTAATTAAATTAAAAATATAATAATATTTTAGTAATTATAGTAGTATAATACTTATATTAAATAAATAATAATATAATATTAACATTAATAATAAAAATATACTATTGATAATAATAATATTATCATTCAATAATAATAATAATAATAATTTTTTTTTTTCACAAATATGCTTTCAGCACCCATTCTTCAACCTTTGCAAGTAGGTAGGGAGATGGAGTAATTGTTGGAAGCAATACCAACAATTGTATCACAAATGGACAATGATATGTTACTTAAGCCATTCACGCTTGAGGAGATTAAGCTTGTTGTGTTTTCTATGCCTCTAGATAAAGCTCCAGGTCTGGATGGATTTATAGCTTGCTTCTTCCAAAAATGTTGGGATTTCATTGCTCACGATATTATTCAAGCTTTGGAAGAGTCTTAGACTTCATTGTACAATGCTAAAGTAGTTTAATGTTACCAATATAGCTCTCATTCATAAAACATCCTCTCTGAAATCCTTGTCAAAATTCAACCCAATTTTATTATGTAATGTGATGTACAAAATTTTCACAAAAGCAATTTATTTACGTTTAGTGCCTATTATTTCTAATTTAATTTATGAAGAGCAAGGAGGTTTTGTTCCTGGGAGGGAAACTGTGGAAGGAGCTTTAATAGCTCATGAGGTCTTACATTCTATCACAACAAATGTCATACCATCATTGATAATCAAATTGGACATGATGAAGGCGTATGACAGGGTGGATTGGTCCTTCCTTTTGCAAGTTTTATTGAAGTTTGGATTTCATCCAAAATTATGTAAATGGATAATGTATTGTTTGAAGGGAGCAAAATTTTTCAGTTCTTGTCAATGGTTCGTAGGCAGGATTTTTTAGTTCAACTAAGGGTGTAAGATAAGGAGATCCATTGTCTCCTTTTCTTTTTATTATTTTGGCTGAGGCTTTGAGTAGGTTTGTGCACAAGGTTCATACTCAAGGTAATTGGAAGGGAATCTTAATTCCTCCTACAAATATCACAACTACTCATTCTTTGTTTGCAGATGATACCTTATTATTTGGGAGGGCAACAGTTTTGGAAACCAAACAAATCAAGTATGTTCTTGATAAATATACCTCTGCTTCTGGTCAAAAGATCAATCTAGCCAAATCAAAGATATATTTTTTTAATGCCTCATCAGTTCTAAAGGAGTGAATTGTCAACATTTTGGGCTTCCAAGAAGCAAAATTTTCCAAGTAAGTACTTAGGCATTCCTTTTTTTGCTAGTGCAAACATGGTCTCCTACTGGGACAAGGTTATAAAAAGCTTACAAGCAAGAATTGTAGGATGGAGGGGAAGATGGTTATCAATTTCAGGAAGGATTTTAATGATTAAATCAGTTCTTTTTGCAATTCCAAACTACTATATGGCTGTTTTAAAAGCTCCTAGAACTATTATTGTGCAAATTGAAAATTTGATCAGGAACTTTCTTTGGAAAGGTAATATGGATGAAAAAAAAAGAAAATTCCTCTAGTTTCTCTAGATAACTTATGTTGATAAAAATTGAAAGGAGGGGTTGGTATTCACAACTTAATTGCAAGAAACATTTCACTAGGTGCTAAGCTTGTTTGGAATTTATATTCCAAGCCTCACACCAAATGGTGTAAAATTATGTAGAAAAAATACTTAGATTCTAGTGCATTTGACTGTATATTTTCAAGTCTTAACCCTCCACAAGGCTCAGTTATGTGGAATTTTTTGTTAACTTGTAGAAAATTTATTTTTGGTTAGAATCATGGAAAGGACACTTGCCTTTGAATACAATGCAGGAATTTCATCAAATACAACAACATATAACCCCAATTCGGGGTTCAAAAGTAAGTGAATACTTTCAAGAAACATATATTCTGACAGGAAGAGTAATTTGGAAAAGATTTGCAGCTCCTTTACTGCCTGAGATTCAACAAACAAATCTAAATAACTTGTTACTTGGTAGAGTTGTTTTTGTCCATAATGCTACTAATAAGCTTATTTGGGCTCCCTCTAAATCAGGTCATTATATAGTAAGATTGGGTTACAAAGCATTAGTGAATAGAGAGGTACATTCAAGTCCACAAAGAGCTTTGACTTTTTGTTGGAACTCTGTAGTATTACCAAAAGAAATTTGTTTCACATGGCTAGCCTTAACAAACAAGATCTTAACAAGTTCAAGATTGCATGGTTTAGGAATTGTAGATCCTTTTAATTGTGTATTATGTGGATCAACTTTGGAGGATATAAATAATCTATTTCTATAGTGATCTTTTGCAAATGCTTGTTGGAAATTCATCCAAGTAAAGTTAAGCTAGTATGCTCCTCTTCCAGCTACACTTTGGGATCTTATATAAAGTTGGCCCCTTCTATATCAATCGTCTTTGTTTGCAATTCTTTGGAGAATTATACCTTTTGCTGTCTTATGGTGTATTTGGTGGGAGTGAAATAAAAAGGATATTTCGCAAGCAAATGCCAAATATTGATCAAGTGCTTCACAAATTGGAATTTCAATATGTGAAATAGCTAATTCTTTTGTGCATAATGTTAAACATGCTGGTTTAATTTTCATAGATTGGGATTCAATGCAATTAAAAATTTGGAAAAGTTTGGTCATTCCTTTTAGAGGAAATTTACAAGTTCCTGTCATCAAAAAAGTTGATAGAACAAAGGTAATATGGAAACCACCTTCAGCTGGTTTTGTCAAGTTGAATTTTGATGGGGCCTCTAAAGGTAACCCTGGGAAATCAGGTGCAAGATCTATGTTGAGAAATTCAAAAGGTCTATTAATTAGTGCAAAATTAATAAAGTTACCCTTAGGAACAAATAATATTGCAGAAGTACAAGGCCTTTTGTTAGGATTAAAAATGGAAATAAATTTGAATTGTTTAAAGCTTCATGTAGAAGGTGATTGTAAAGTAATCATCAATGCTTATAGGGACAAGAAGAATTGTAGTTGGAAAATCACATATTTTCTTGTTTAGGTTTGGAGATTACTAGATGCCTTTGAAAATTTTTAGAGCACACATACTTACAAAGAAGGGAACCATTTATTAGATCAATTTGAAAATTTTGGGTGTGAGCAAGATCAAGAGGAGATAACTTATGAGGAAGGGTTAAACAACATTACATAGGATCAACAATTCATTGTAAACAAGGAAAAGATTATCCCAAACGTGTAAAAGTGTCAGTATCATTAAATGGCAGATTGTTATGTTGGCTAATCATGGAAGAGTCCATATTGCTTTCTCAAAGGATCAAGTAGACTAGTTTGATCTTATTGTCGGGCTTGGTTGTGATCAACAAAAACTTTGAAATGTTAAATTTTAAAAAAATAATGTTTATTATTTATGCATGACTTCTTTCATCAGTATCATTACACTTGGTGTTACATCCTAAAGGTTGATTTCAAATAACAAATTGTTTTCTATTTGGTCACGTTGAAGATAACGAGGGGATGTGGCACATGTTGCAATGATAGCCCATTGATATGTTCATATGTCATCAAGGTGTGACATCTGCTGCCTGTGTCATCAAATGATCACTCACTAATCCAATGGTACAAGCAAGTGCTAATTTTTGATGCTAGATGTGTGTGGTGGAAGCACACATGGTACTTTCCAACAACAAAAGTATTCATCACCTGAACTTGGTGATTGTGATTTTCAAACACACTAAATTTTTGCGCATGTCAAGGTCTTTTCAAATTTTACTATGGGTGGGATTTAAACAGATGGTGCTTGTTTTAAAGGAGTAATCAAATTACACATTTAAAAAACAAGGGTAAAATGCTTGTAATGTTATTAATCTTAATTAGTACAAGTGTTATGTAGCTGATCAAGGTATTAACTACATATCACTTGTAATAATTAAGAATATTTATAAAAACATAGTAAATATTTGTTACGTGAATTGAGGGTGAATTTTTCTTGGAACAATTGAATTTTTCGCGTCTTGTGTAATCCTCATGATGGTTATCAGCTACCCGTCACAAAAATTCCTTTTATAAGTTGTGATGCTCTCCATTACAAGTATTATGGTTCTTCAAAGGTTTGGGTTTTCTTGGACTACTGTGAATAAGGAAATGGCATCTTAAGCTTTTGCTAGTTGGAGGGCTCTATATAAAGGATAATTTTATCTCTTTTTGTGCTTTTTTGGAATTGTTCTCCGCGTCCTCATTTTGTTTGGTCCGTTGCTTAAATTTGGTTTTTAGTATCAACATTTTGGTGGGGACTTTTGGCTTTCATTGTGGGAATTCAATTGGGGTTCTTTTAATTTTGGGTCATAATTGTATAAATTGCAAAGTTCTTTGGTGCGCGGTGTATTTGATGGAATATTTGTACATAAATTTTAGGATTGAAGTGTAAATTAGGGAGGGTGAACTTCCTTTTTCATAAGAGGTAACAAAGTTTTAGTTATCTAAAGTTTTCTGAATGTACTATTCGAGTCTGTTGGATAGTATTAAAACTGTTCTAGGTCATGAAATCTTATGCTCAGATTCCCCCAGACTGCTTTTCCCCACTCAAGTGCTTGCCATATTCTTGTTGAATGTAATGGACCTGGTGCAATCTTTCCATTTTATTTCAATTATGGTAAAAGAGTCAGTTTCATCAAATTACCTCAATGATGATGAGCTCCTTTAGGCTACTCAAACATATAAATTGGAGAAAGGAAAGGCTTACATTGGAGGTCTCTTTCCTAAGAATTATATTAGGAAAAAAGTGGCATATAGAGAGGTTTATGGAACCATTAAAAAAGGTCTCCATAATGATGACCCTTGGACATTGAATAGGGTTCTCAACACCCATGCTCATGAGCTCAATCCCCAAATGGTGGATAAATGTAAGGAAAAATATTTTGCAGTTTCTTTTCTTCTCACCATATTTGTCATGGCTCTATAGCAATGACATTAGCTAGAGACATTCAAGATTCTCCAATTGCTGAAGAAGTGGGTGAAGGACAGGGACACAATGATTTTGATCATATCACTAGCATAGTTGATGCCTCAACAAACACTGGTACATTGGATGTTCGCGAAGGATAGTGGGTCATTGCTCTCAATATTAACAATGGTAGGATGGATACCTCTACTAATATAGGTTCAATGGAGGAATGATATTCAAGCTTTACTCCCATCTTACATATAATGCGATGTATAATCTATTTTTTTGGTTTTACATGATCTTGGGGACTGTAAACAATATCAAGTAATAGGGCTTCTTTTTGATACAAGCATGTCAATGTTTTAAATGGTGGTTTTTTGGTTTATATGAATCAAAAAATTGAATGCCAGTACTATAATTCTGGCTTATGTAATCCTTTAATTTCAGCTATATAATATACTATAGGCACTAGCCTATTATCAAAAAAAAAAATCATTTAATAATATTTCAATATAATATTATTGAGTGTGTGTTGTGACTATAAACTAGCATATATACCTTATATATAATCTATATAATATACCCCGAGAGATATCATTTGCAAGACATTTTTTTTAAAATAAAAAATGCACAAAAGCCAAAAATACGCCTCAAAAATGATATCTCTCAACGTATATTATATAGATTATATATAAAGTATATATGCTAATTATTAATATATATATAATAATGTATATATATATATATATAATTAACAATTCATTCACTTCCACGGTGAAAAAAATGAGACAAACGAAAATCAATCTCCTATACAACTCATGTTTCAATATAATCGCATTAAATGATAAGTAGATCTAAAAATACATGTTAAACATTTAGGCCAACATAAAAACTGGTGACAACCAAAAACATAGCAAAAAAAAATAGTGAAACAAGATGAATGCACTAAATAACTTTAATCGTCTTATTGCCGTGAACAGTGGATCTGACAATGATGAACGATCAAATTGATTTCTACTGTCTTGCATCGATTATTTTCTAATCTATTGCTTTTCATCTAGATGAAAATTTTAAGATAACATTGTGTGTATTAATCAATTCTATTAGAAGTTTTGTTCCACTAATGAAGAGTTTTGTAGTTAAAATTTCTAAGTAAACGAAGTTGTGTTTTTGGATCTGTATATTTGAGGGATATATATATATATAATTCTCCTCTTTTCTTTTTTTTGTTGTCTGAGCAAGTTCCCCCGCCAATAACCATATATAAAACCATTTTCCATCAAGGCATGCAAGTTTTAGCCCGTTAGTTTTC
Source organism: Sequoia sempervirens (assembly GCA_007258455.2). Classification (NCBI taxonomy): domain Eukaryota; kingdom Viridiplantae; phylum Streptophyta; class Pinopsida; order Cupressales; family Cupressaceae; genus Sequoia; species Sequoia sempervirens. The sequence goes on from VDFB02202427.1 coordinate 7,910, forward strand.
AAAAGGGTTCTCCCAAAATAAAGTTAAAGAAGTGAATCTAAAATTAATGGTATGTTACCCAAAGTTCTAATTTAATTAACAACCTCTTTCTATATATTTAATTCTCCTCTTTTCTTAAGATTGTGGATTGGGACAAGATAGTGGCTAAGTTAAAAGGTAAGTTTCTCCCTTTAGATTATCGAGTTCAAATGTTTAAGAAATTGCAAAGTTTGAGACAAACGGAAATGGATGTAAAGGTTTACACTGAAGAATTTTATAGATTAAGAATGAGGTCTAATAACAATAAAAATGAAGATGAGAAAATTTCTAGGTACTTGGGTGGCTTAAGATTGAATATTCAAGATGAGTTGGATTTGACTAATCCTAGAAATGTAGAAGAATGTTACAAAATGACATTGAAGGCTGAAGAAAAGGTAAAGAGAAGACAAGAGAAAATAGTGAGAGGAAGAGGCAACACCATGAGAGGAAGAGGAACATTTTCTACTCCAAGGAAAGCAACTGAAAATCGAGAAGAATCAAGCAAGAGAGATGAACAAGTTGCTGATTTTAGAGGTGGATATAGAGGTACAAGAGGTAGGTTTGGAGGTGGAAGAAAATCTAACTCTTTTATAGGAAGATGTTATCATTGTCAAGAATTTGGACATCCTGCTTGGAAGTGTCCTGAGAAGGCTAGTTCAACAAAAAGTGGAGGAGAAAGAAAGTCTGAAAGAAGAGCACAAATAGTCCATGAAGATGACATTGAGAGTTCAAATTCTAATTCATTCTGTGCTGCTCTAGAAGTTGGTGAGATGCTGATGATGAAGAAACAAATCTTGAAGACCACCAAAGAGGAAGAACTGCTTCAAAGAAAGGATTTATTCAGAACAACCTACAAATGTAGAAACAAGCTATGCGGAGTCATTGTTGATTCAGGTTGTACAGATAATATTGTGTCTCATGAAATGGTAGAGAAATTGCATTTGCAAAGAGTACCTAGGAAAAGGCTATATAAGGTGTCATGGGTTAGTGAAGATCAGTCTTTGATGGTGAATGGACAAGCAAGAGTTGAATTCCAAATAGGTCCATATAAAGATGAAGTGCTTTGTAATATATTGCCCATGAGTTGTCATTTATTGTTGGGTAGGCCTTGGCAGTTTGATAGGTTGATCTTGCATAATGAAAGACAAAATACCTACACAATAGAAAATCATGGTAGAGAATTTGTTCTAACCCCATTTTTTGAGAACCTTGTTATTATGTTTGGGAGAAAATAATGTGTGAATGAAAATGAAAGAAAGAATATGAGGGTAGCAGAAATACCATGTTTGATAGAGAGAGGACAGTGAATGCAAGAGGAGAAGGTGATTTGCAATCAATTATGAGAACAAAGAATTTTATGTGGAGGAAGAAAGTTGAGAATAATGAGTTACAGATTGGTAAAGGAAAGTGAAAGTGCAAAGAGCCTTTGGAAAGGCATGCAAAAGGTGAAGGCATCATGGTGGGTACAATGAAGTTCCCTATAAAAATGAGCAAAGAAAAAGACCATTCAAGAGGTAATGAGAGTGATGGGACAGTGAGTAAAGGGATAGTGATTAATGGTACTAAGGAGATAGTGGATGAAAGGAAAAAGTATAGTACTGTGGATGTGATAGAGGCTACTAAGAAGAAGCATTTGAAGGTTGATAGTATAGAGGTTTCTGAGATAGAAACGATAGTGGAAGAGAAGATAAATGTTGGTAAGGAAAAAGTACAATTGAAGGATGACGTGACTAATGTAATAGCTGGTAAGATAGTGTGTGAGGAAAGTAAAGGTCTGACAAAGACCATTCAGTGCAAAGGTACAACAGAGAAGAAAAAGGCAGGTCTGTTATGGACTGGTAAAAATAAAAAGACTGTGGACAATGATAAGGTTGTAAACAAGAGGCTAAAGGATAGCAGGATGAACAAAAAAAATGTCGAACAATTGATGAAAAATGTTAAGAGGGTGAATATAGATGGGAATGAATGTGTGATAGCAAGATTTGAAGGTGGAAAAGTGGAGAAACACCCCACAGCTCAAGGACAGTTGGGACAAAGTGTAAAGGTTGATGAATGAAAGAGTGTTGAAGGTCATGGAGAATCAAAGAAAGAAAGAAGACAAAGAGGAAGTCAAAGACCTAAAAGATACCAAGGAGGACATATCACATTTATCTTTCCAAGGGACTTGGAAAAGATTCAAGCTGGAGTGTATGGTGCAGGAGCACCATTTAAAGAGTTGGGTCCATTTATGGGTTTAAGGTCAAGACTTTAGAAATTAGGAGTTTTGCTATTAAAATAAGGTCTATAAGACCATTTGGAGTTGTATTAAGTCATTTGTGATCCTGTTTAAGTATTGAGGAGGTTTTTTCTATGAAAAAATGCAAAATGTCAAAAATTATAAAATGTGCAAAATAACACTATTTGAAAAGTTGTAAATGTTGTCTTTCTTAGAAGACCAACAGTCATGTTTATGAAAATTCTATTTAGGTGGTTGATGAGGTTGGTTTTAGGGAGGGAAAGATATAAAGGAGATGAAGGACTTGAAGGGAGGTTGGATTTTGTAATTGGGAAGCAGATTGAGCAATAAAAGTCAAGAGTTTTTTGTATTTTCTGCTTTTTTTCACAAAACAGTGCTGGTTTGGGCTTTCTGTACTGTCTATACAGATTCATATTAATTGAAAGTGCATTGGATTGTGTAGTGTATTGAGTTGGATCTCTCTTGAATCAATTTTGGTGTCTTTCCATAAGGTTTTGTGCATTTAATAACCAATCTTCTTAGAACGGGTCTGTAACAGGGGTCGTAAGGGTTTTGTTAGTGTAAACCATGAATTAGCCCATTCCACCTTTTTGTCAGATCTATTACTTGGTGGAATGAGCATGTTACATTAGGAAAAGGTGTGAGTAAAGTGAGTTTATGTAGGGGAGGTATGGCATGGTGATGGGTGTGAAGCCCTAGGTCTGAAACTTAATGTTTCCAAGTGAAAATTGGAGGTTTTATGGTGTCAAATTGAACTTTGCATTGTGGCAGTGATATATTCTATTGAATTAAGCTTGAGCAAGATAATTTAGACCTGTTTGTGATAATTATTTGATTTGATAGTGTTTGGGAGTGCAATTTTCATTAAGCCCTAGGTTTTTGTGTGTTGAATGGAGGGTATGGTGGATTGGCATATAGGTGTTTGTAAATCTGATGAAAAGTGATGGAATCTTTGGTTTGAGGACATAAGAACTGCTTCCCAATAGGTTTTACAGAGTTTGGAAAAGAATAGAGAGTAGTTCCTTTGGGAAAGGAGGCTAATTAGAAGCCTAAAATGGTGAAAAGGTGGATTTTGAGTGCTCTAGTCTAAAGTGACCACAGGTGAATTTTGGGTATGTCAAAGTTTGTCCAAAAGGGTTCTTGAAAAGGTTCATGTCATGGTCTGATGAGGTGTCATTGAGAAGAGTTACACAATTGAGTTGATTCCTAATACTACGAGGGAAAATAGTGATCTTGAAGAAATGGTGAAATTGTGAAGAGTTTGTGATCAGACAGTTGTGTTTATGATTGGAATTGTGTTTGTGTGTTGCAGGTCTCCCCCTATTGCATCAAAGTGGTATCAGAGTGAAGGTACTAGATTCTTGTGGAGAAAAGTTGAAGATTGTGAGAGAAATCTTGGAAGGTGAAGAGGCAAGATTGCAAAGATGCATCGAAAAGCAAAGAACACAACAAAGGAGATGAATGAATTGAGAAACCATTACATTAAAGAGATCAAAGAACTAAAAGAGAGATTTGTAGCATTAGAAACCAATAAGAGAAGAGAAGCAATTGAGAGCAGTGAGTCAGACGAAGAAGATGATGAAGAGTTTGAAGATGTTGAAGAAGAGCTTGATCCAGAAGACCAGAGAATAGCCAAGTTGATAAAGGCTGTAAAAGGTGACAAATACAAGGTAAAAATAGATGTGCAAAAGTTTGGTGGTAATTTGAATGAAGAGAAATTATTAGATTAGATAGCTTGTTTGGATAACTATTTTGAATGTGAAGAGATTCCTGAAGAACAGAGAGTGAAGATTTCCAAAACAAAGCTTAAGCATCATGCACTTATATGGTGGGATTATCTACAGTCAGAGAGAAGGAAACACGACAAGTCTAAGATTGTGGATTGGGACAAGATGGTGGCTAAGTTAAAAGGTAAGTCTCTCCCTTCAGATTATCAAGTTCAAATGTTTAAGAAATTGCAAAGTTTGAGACAAAAGAAATGGATGTAAAGGCTTACATTGAATAATTTTATAGATTAAGCATGAGGTCTAATCATAATGAAAATGAAGATGAGAAAATTGTTAGGTACTTGGGTGGCTTAAGAATGAATATTCAGGATGAGTTGGCTTTGACTAATCCTAGAAATGTAGATGAATGTTACAAAATGGTATTGAAGGCTGAAGAAAAGGTAAAGAGAAGACAAGAGAAAACAGTGAGAGGAAGAGGCATTATCATGAGAGGAAGAGGAACATTTTCTACTCCAAGGAAAGCAACTAAAAATCAAGGAGAAGAATCAAGCAAGAGAGATGAACAAGTTGCTGATTTTAGAGGTGGATATAGAGGTACAAGAGGTAGGTTTGGAGGTGGAAGAAACTCTAAATCTTTTATAGGAAGATGTTATCATTGTTAAGAATTTGGACATCCTGCTTGGAAGTGTCCTGAGAAGGCTAGTTCATCAACAAGTGGAGGAGAAAGAAAGTCTAAAAGAAGAGCACAAATAGTCCATGAAGATGAGGCTGAGAGTTCAAATTTTAATTCACTCTGTGTTGCTCCATAAGTTGGTGAGATGTTGATGATGAAAAAAAATCTTGAAGACCACCAAAGAGGAAGAGCTGCTTCAAAGAGAGGCTTTATTCAGAACAACCTGCAAATGTAGAAACAAGGTATGTAGAGTCATTGTTGATTTAGATTGTACAAATAATATTGTGTCTCATGAAATGGTAGAGAAATTGCATTTGCAAAGAGTACCTAGGAAAAGGCCATATAAGGTGTCATGGGTTAGTGAAGATTAGTCTTTGATGGTGAATGAACAAGCAAGAGTTGAATTCCAAATAGGTCCATATAAAGATGAAGTGATTTTTGATATATTTCCCACGATTTGTTGTCATTTATTGTTGGGAAGGAACTGAAAGTTTGATAGGTTGGCCTTGCATAATGGAACAAAAAATACCTACACCATAGAAAAGGATGGTAGAGAATTTGTTCTAACCCCATTGTTTGAGAACCTAGAAGAACAGGGTGAGGTTATTATGTTCGAGAGAAAAGAATGTGTGAATGAAAATGAAAGAAAGAATATGAGGGTAGCAGCAAATACCATGTTTGATAGAGAGAAGACAATGAATGCAAGAGAAGGTGATTTGCAATCAATTATGAGAACAAATAATTTTATGTGGAGGAAGAAAGTTGAGAATAATGAGTTGCAGATTGGTAAAGGATAGTGCAAGTGCAAAGAGCCTTTAGAAAGTCATGCAAAAGGTGAAGGCATCATGGTGGGTACAGTTAAGTTCCCTATAATAGTGAGCAAAGAAAAAGACTAGTCAAGAGGTAATGAGAGTGATGGGACAGTGAGTAAAGGGATAGTGATTAATGGTACTAAGGAGATAGTGGATGAAAGGATAGAGTATAGTACTGTGGATGTGATAGAGGCTGCTGAGAAGAAACATTTAATGGTTGATAGTACAGAGGTTTTTGAGATAGAAAAGACAGTGGAAGAGAAGATAAATGTTGGTAAGGAAAAAGGACAGTTGAAGGATGATGTGACTAATGTAACAACTGGTAAGACAATGTTTGAGCCAAGTAAAGGTCTAACAAAGACCATTCAATGCAAAGGTACAATAGAGAAGACGGAGGCGGGTCTGTTATGGACTGGTAAATATAAAAAGACAGTGGACAGTGATAAGGTTGTAAACAAGAGGCTAAAGGACAGTGTGATGAACAAAAAAAATATGGAACAATTGATGAAAAATGTTAAGTGGGTGAATACAAATGGGAATGAATGTGTGATAACAATATTTGAAGGTGGCAAAGTGGAGAAATGTCCCACTACTCAAGAAGGACAATTGGGACAGAGTGCAAAGGTTGATGAATGCAAGAGTGTTGAAGGTCATGGAGAATCAAAGCAAGAAAGAAGACAAAGAGGAAGTCAAAGAATTGAAGGATACCAAGGAGGACATATCACATTGATCTTTCCAAGGGACATAGAAAAGCTTCAAGCTGGGGTGTATGGTGCAGGAGCACCATTTAAAGAGTTGGGTCCATTTATGGGTTTAAGGTCAAGACTTTAGAAATTAGGAGTTTTTCTATTAAAATAAGGTCTATAAGACCATTTGGAGTTGTATTAAGTCATTTGTGATCTTGTTGAGGTATTTAGGAGGTTTTGTTTATGAAAAAATGCAAATTGTTGAAAATTATTAAATGTGCGAAATAACATTATTTGAAAAGTTGTAAATGTTGTCTTTCTTAGAAGACCAACTGTCATGTTTATGAAAAGTCTATTTAGGCAATTGATGAGGTTGGTTTTAGGGAGGGAAAGATATAAAGGAGATGAAGGACTTGAAGGGAGGTTGGATTTTGTAATTGGGAAGCAGATTGAGTAATAAAACTTAGAGTTTTATGTATTTTGTATGGTTTTCATAAAACAGTGTTGGTTTGGGCTTTTTGTACGGCCTGTACAGATTCATATTAATTGAAAGTGCATTGGATTGTGTAGTGTATTGAGTTGGCTCTCTCTTGAATCAATTTTGGTGTCTTTCCATAAGTTTTTGTGCATTTAATAACCAATCTTCTTAGACCGGGTCTATAACAGGGGTCTTAAGGGTTTTGTTAGTGTAAACCATGAATTATCCCATTCCACCTTTCTGTCAAATTATGTTAATTGGTGGAATGGGCATGTTACATTAGGAAAAGGTGTGAGTAAGGCGAGCTTATGCAGGAGAGGTCTAGTATGGTGATGGGTGTGAAGCCCTAGGTTTGAAACTTAATGTTTCCAAGTGAAAATTGGAGGTTTTATGGTGTCAAATTGAACTTTGCATTGGGGCAGTGATATATTCTATTGAATTAAGCTTGAGAAAGATAATTTAGACCTGTTTGTGAAAATTATTTAATTTGATAGTGTTTGGGAGTGCAATTTTCAGTAAACCCTAGGTTTTTGTGTGTTGAATGGAGGGTATGGTGGATTGGCATATAGGTGTTTGCAAATCTGATGACAAGTGATCGAATATTTTGTTTGAGGACATAAGAACTACTTCCCAATAGGTTTTAAAGAGTTTGGAAAAGAATAGAGAGTAGTTCCTTTGGGAAAAGAGGCTAATTAAAAGCCTAAAACAGTGAAAAGGTGGATTTTGAGTGCTCTGGTCTAAAGTGACCATAAGTGAATTTTAGGTATGTCAAAGTTTTTCCAAAAGGGTTCTTGAAAAGGTTCATGTCATGGTCTGATGAGGTGTCATTGAGAAGAGTTACCTGATTGAGTTGATTCTTAGTACTATAAGGGAAAAGAGTGATCTTGAAGAAATGGTGAAATTGTGAAGAGTTTGTGATCAGACAGTTGTGTTTGTAGATTGGAATTGTGTGTTTTTGTGTTGCAAGCCTCCCCCTATTGCATCACAATGTTGCAGCATGCCCCTGCAAATGGATTGCATCATACCCACTATGACATCCATGATATTTTGGAACAATATTATCACTTCCAGAATGGGTTTGGGTTGTTCCCGTGACTTTTTTCATGTTTCCATGTTATGGTAAAATGTTGTATCATGCCTGTAACTCAGTTCTGCATAAACAAAATTTGAAGGAGCGAAGGTAAACAAAGGCACCCCGGTTTTAGTTTAACTACGTGAGGGAAAACCCTAAATGTAAGGATATTTAGGACTCGACTCTTAAACCCTGCAATAATAAATCCATGATCAGATCTATTAACAATGGCAAGAATGATCAAACAATTAAAAAAACCAACAAAACTAGGCAAGCTAATCGCCAAGCATTGGGAATTCTAGCAGGTGTTGGGTGCTTGGGGCATCCCATTCTTATTACTTTGGTTAATCACCACCCCACCATCCATACCCCCACTCCCATACACATGTCTTAGACTTGAGGTATTTCAAATAAAATTAAAATACAATAAACATAATGTTGGGTACTGCAAACAATAGCAGGAACCAAACAAAAATAAAATAAAATAAAATATTCTCTTGATTGAAAAATAGTTCAAACCACAACAACCCAACAACCATAATTTGTCACAACAATCCAGCAATTATACTCCGACACCTCCATCAAGGATCCTCATTAAAAAAAATAAATAAATTGCAGAGCTATAATTATATAGGAAGCTCACCGAACAACAAATGTTTTCAAGTGGAAAGTAAACAAGTGAAATGTGGCATGAGGTGGGTGTAGGCGTAAGATGATCAGGGTTTCATTTGGATCACCACAAAGGGGAATATGAAATAATCATTTAATTACCTTGAAAATGTATGCATGCACGTGAATTTCCCCTTAAGTCACGAGCCTCTACGTGTCCAATGTGTTGGTCTATGTGTAAAGTGAGAATTGCACGCATGCCTAAATAAACAGTTTACCTACAAGGTGTTAACTATTCCTAACCTAATCATGCTAGCTGTAATAGTTGAAAACTAATTAGATACTAGCACTTGCACCTACGGGAGGTTCAAGGGATACGTCAATAGAAAGTTCAAATAAAAGTTTAAATGTATTTTAATATTATATAATTAGTTATACAACAATTTAAATTATGTACATTTTGATTATAAATATGAACCATGACTTGTACAAATAACCATGGTTTGATAGGTCTACCATGATCAACCTAAATATAGTATGGAATCTGGGCAAACTAATGTTTTAAAAAGTGAATAGAGAAAATAAAAAAAACTATGTATGATAGAAGAAGAGATATGTAATGTTCTGAAAAGGAATCAAGTTCAACTTCATCAACATTCAATAATCTTTTAGATGATTCCTTCAATTTGATAGCTTAATATATCTAAATAACTTGGATAGAAAAAATGATTAAGATAATAGACAATTCATTTTTTTGTGTTCATGCATCCAAGGCATTTGGAAAGAGGGAATGTAGGGAGGCTGAGAAAGACATTAGAGTCCACCAGCCGAACTTCATTTAATGAGATTGTTTCCTGGAAAGAAACACTTAATGTTAAACTTGTAGATACAAGAGAAAATGGTTATTCAAAAAGCCAAATCATATTATAATTACTATCTTTTCATGAATAATTATGTTAAATTTAGAATTGATGTCTGAGATAGAATTTTGTTAAGTTGAAGAAAATCAACAAAATCTATGCCGATTAACGAATTAGTTGACAAAAACTCTTCAAAGAACCTTATATATCTTAAATTTAAATTAATTTAGATACATAAGCCTATACAAATATCATTCCTTAATTTAGATACATAAGCCTATACAAATCTCATTCCTTACATTAAATCTAGAAATCCTTGATAATGTTCAAGAAACTAGGGATTGGAAGGGGGAGTTGGGCATAGATTGCATTATGAGTTGAATAGTTTCTATTTTAGCCTGTAACTTCAACTTATATTAATTTTGTTAGTGTGAAATTTTAGGTCTTACCCTAATTGGTATTTTAGGAGCTTTGAGTTGGTTGTTATTAGGTAATAGAAATGTACATTGTAATGAACAAAATTGTGAACACTTGCTGTTTGTGATCTTGGAAATATGAGAGGAAATGAAAGTTCTCTACGTTTATTGTTCCTAGGAGCTAGTAATAAAGTAAGGGTTCAAATTTCATAGTGACAAACTTGAGTAGATTGCAACTAGACTAATTCATTGTTTCATTGTGAAATAGCTAATTCCAAATTACATATGTAATGGTAAGAAATTTTCCATTAGGAATGCTTTTGTCAATTCTAGAATCTGAACTTTTTTGTCAAAGTGAAATTAGTGTTGTCCATGTTCTTGGTAGAAAAAATTCTCATATGAAAGGGAATGAAAGTTCAACAACAATAGTATTAGCCTATTAGGACTATTGAGATTTTAGAAGAAAAAGGGTGGGAATACTAATTATTGCAAACACTAAGATCTAGATAGGAGTAGTACTGGTGAAATTGATGGAGTTTCAGTTATAGAGTGGATTTTGTTGTTATTTATCCCAGTGCTCATATCTTTTTCTATGGTAATGTCGTTTTCCACTTCAATTGTAAAATTGGTTATGTTCAAGGAAATTGTCCTTGTAATTGAAGTAAAATCATTGGTTTGGTAACAACGCATGCTCTAATTTCAAAATTTTGAGTTGCTTATGTTATTGTCCATTCTTGACCCATGCTGGTGGGATGAAAGGTAGCAACTGAAAACAGGAAGGTTGTGTCTATTCCTTGAAAATCTCCTATAATGGAATCACCCATCAGACAAGGAACTCCACTCTTAATGACCCTTGTTTCTTCTAGAAATAGTTGAAAATGGAAATATTCAATAAACTTTGGTTCAAGCTTCAAAAGATGTTTCCTTTGTAAAATACAATGCATGAATCATCCAGATGTTTGCAAGGCCTGAAAATGGAAATATTCAATAAACATTGGTTCAAGCTTTAGAAGATGTTTCCTTTGTAAAATACAATGATGGAATCATCCAGATGTTTGCAAGGCCTCTCTCTTGAAGATCGCACAACAAATACTGAGAGGGGGGTTGAATCAATATTTGATAACTTTTGAAAACTTTAAACTAGATAAACCATACAAACCATAAATCAAAATATTATCAACAACATAAAATCACATGAACAAGTTGAACACTAAGATTATGTGGAAAACCTTTTCTGGTAAAAAACCATGGCAAAATATTGCTTTTATTATCTCCAAAGGGCACCAACCCTAATTACATATAGTGAGCATCAACTCTCCTTCAAAGCACCAACTCCGAAGACACCAAAGCACCAACTCTAGTGGCTGAAGCACCAACTCCATACTATATTTAGTGAGCACCAACCCCCTGAGAGAACCAACTCTCCTTCGAAGAACCAACTCCAAAATACTGAAGCACCAACTCCAGTAGCTGAAGCACCAACTCCAGACTTTGAATTCAAATCTACAAACCATTGATTTTAAAAAATGCCTTCACATGAACTGTGAGGCTCTCAAACTTACATATATACTGTCCAAAATCAAAAATCTGAAATACTACGTCCTTTGTCTTGCACACTAAAGATTACTGTGCCAGAGCAACAGACAATGTCGTTCATGTTTCCAATAGAATTCAAAAATAAAAACTTCATACAAGGAAAACAAGCACCATACTTTGTTCCATACTCAAACTGAAAAACTTCAAGCACTTAACCTTTCCAAACAAATCTGAGCAAGACAAAAACTATCCTCTCCCATTTTTAGTTCATCTTCGAAATCAGAAACATAATAACATCATGCACGTGGTCTATTTTCTGGGCCGCATACCAAAGCTCTCAATCTCTCCTTTTGCTTCTATCAAAACATGAATTCAAGCAGCCTTAATATGCATATCCTTTTCTCAGCACAAATAACTCAGTCACTGTACCCACTTTCACACGCAACACTCTTTTCACAGTTCCAAAAAAAAAAAGTCCAAGCCACTCACGATGAAGCTAATAAAGCTAGCCACCTTCCTTCACCTCTAAAGCTTCGATACACTGAAAGAGAACACGACTTCAGTCACAATTTTTCCAATACTTCCCTGTTTCAATCACCACAAACTGAACTCTGCATATTGTATCTCACACCACCGGGCTTAAAGATCACACACTAAGCTTTGACCGCTTAGGTGTGCATGTGGGGCCCTCTTAACCTCCCGTTTCCGTTCTGTTTTCAGGTGCGTTCCTCTACTCTGCACGGTAACCGTCACTGCGACGGTTAAGTTTTCATTTCAATTTTGAATCTGCCCTACGAAGGCCGTTTGGTGGATGGTGGTCACTCTAATTTTTTGAAACTGACTCCCGCCCACCCGCGGATTGCTCAAATTCCCGCGCTGCAAATGTTATGCACTGTTTAATTACATTAAAAAAAAACAGGTCTCCAAGCGCTAGTCGAACTGTTTACATTTGCCAGCGTAGTCCCAGCCGGTGCCAAAATGGGAGCTTTGGAACAGAGAATCCGTTATAGCACGGAGGGTTTAGGAAATTTGTCAGATGGTGTAGTTGCAAATGCTCTCGTAGACATGTATGAAAAATGTAGAAGCAAAGACATGTATGAATTGTTTGGCTGAATGCCTAAAAGGTGTGGTCTTATAGAATGCTACGATTGCAGGATATACACAAAATGGTTTGTTGAAAAGGTTTTAGAAACTTTCAAGCAAATGCAATGGCAGGTGTAGAGCCAAAATCCTCAACCTTGCCAGCACCCTCCCTACCTGTACCGAAATGGGAGCTTTGGAACCGGCTATGCACACCCATCATAGGATTAAGGATGGATGAATTTTGTGAGATGTTGTAGTTGCAACTGCCCTGGTAGACATGTATGCAAAATGTGGAAGCATGGACAGGACACGCGAACTGTTTGATAATGTCCCTCAAAGAAATTTGGTCTCATGGAATGCCATGATTGCAGGATATAAACAAAATGGATTTGTTGACAAAGGTTTAGGACTTTCAAGCAAATGAAATTGGTAGTTGTAAAGGAATCGTTCTCCCCGCCTGTGCCAAAATGGGAGCTTTGAAACACGTATGGACATCCATCAAAGCATAATGAAGGGGCATTTTTGTCTTATATTATAGTTGGAATACTGTATGGGAAATGTGGAAGCATAGGCGTGTGAACTGTTTAACAAAATGCCTCAAAAAAATGTGGTCTTATGGAATGAAATGTTCGAAGGATATGCACAAAATGGATTTTGTGCATCTAGACTATGATGCATAGAGTGCATATACATTGTTGAGTTATATTGTCAAAGACTTATTTTACGATAATATGGATATTTAATTGAATTGTTTTCATAAACCTACAAGTGTTCGAAATGAAAAGTTAGAGAAAGTGGAGAAAGAAAAAGACAAAAGGTGAGGAACACATCAACTAAATTGAAAGATGTTTGACCATTAGGAAATGGAAGAGAAGGGCTCACAATTACCCTTGCCATTTTGTATAGTTATTTTGTTTGGATTGATTGTTAGAATGGGACATCGTGAATCAATCTAAGGGACAATCAAGTGCATAAGACATGAGCATGTAATTGATTGATTCACTAACTAGGAGCATCTAATCATTCATTATAGTGTCTAAAGGTGTATGAATATCTTCCTAGTTACTTGGCACAACACCAAAATTGATAACCTTGTACACAATCACTCCTCTACCTATTACAACAAGATATAATAAGTTTACAACCTTTGAATGTTAGTTATCTTTCATAACAAAATTGATAAAATAACTCTCTTCTAGCTTAGTGGCAGCCCCTTGTTTTTATTTGATAGTATTGAGACAACCCATTATCATCATTATAGTTTAGCTAGGATTTTGATTACAAATGTGATTAACCTTG
>VDFB02202428.1:0-26150 GCA_007258455.2 Sequoia sempervirens
CAGAGATGTAGGCGCCCAAACAGAAGATGACAGGCAATCCCTAATGCAAGCTCTCCACTCAGAAGAATATATACACCTTTTTTAAGATAGTACGGCCCTGGTATAAGACTGTACGGCTGGTAACAGCCTTCAGCAATTAATTAAATTGTACGGCCTCTCTACCAAGTCTCCTGCAAACATAGAATATGCGCCTAGTTGCATATATTATCTCCTGGTTAAAACACTGACAAGATCTCTGAAGATGAATAAGTCTGTGAAAATGCAACTTTGATGAAGGTACGGCCCAGGTACAGAAGTACGGCCTGCTGCATGCATTTAATACTTTGTACGGCTTCTTCAAAGGTTCTCCAGAATGTCAATAAAATGGACGCCTCAAGTATAGACTCCTCTGTAATGATGTTCTACTGAAACCCTGATGTATATATCGACTGTGATGCTCTGTAATTCCTCCAGAATGAAGAAATTTCTCAACTGGCAATAATGGATGTTGTACCACATCCTGCAAAGGCGCTTGAAGGAGATGGCTGGATTCTCGAAGCGATTTCGAGGCAAGCCCTAAGGTCTACGTGCTCGGCGAGCTTGATCAATTCTGATTCAACAAGCATGTGTGGCTCTACTTAATGCAAAACCTTTATTCTTCTCAAGGCGAATTCCTTAATGTAGGGATTATTAAAATATTGACTTTTAATTCTTTAATTATTTTCAATAGTCTCCGTCAAATATTTTAATATTGAATTAAACGTCAACTGGCCCCTTTTAATGTTGGGCGCACCCCTCAAGGCAATCACTTAAGTTATAATTTTAAATTATAACTTTATATTATAAACCATTAAATAATTAATATTTAATCAATACCATTAAATATTAATATTTTCCTCGTTACTCATCTGATTACCGATCCGTCTGATGCTGACGAACTCTGAAGTGATTCCGGATGCCGCCAAAGCCAAACTGCTAAAAATAGCAGTGGTCCCACTCTGCCTGCCAGGAACTGCTAAAAATAGCAATTCTGCAAAATGTCTCCGAATGAGCCCGAACGAAAGCCAATTGATCACCTTTGCCAATCGTGGCCAGGCGGGTAGAAGCGACCCTCTAACCACTCTGTCGGCCCTCACGAGGGTCTCATGATAGGTATCTCCCGCGTCCGATGCTTTCGCCAAAAATGGGACATAATAGGTCCGCCCTCCATTGTGACCCCAAGCAATCTCACTGCAAACAAGCTTCGAATCTCGGGAAGGCCCCAAAAAGGAAAGCGTGTGTCCACATCACCGGGCCTTATCTCTGTAGCATCATCCAAACTCAACTGCGCAATCAATGCCTGGATCCCAAACCCAGCGTAAAAGTCTGTCGTGACGGTCCTCCTCAGGCTGCCACTGCGCTCTACTGCCTCCAACTTCACCATGCTGAGAATAGTGAAGTAACCCATTGGGACCCATCCCATGCTCGGTGCCAAAGCTGTCGCCACCGGGATCCCAATACAATATGAATCTACATCCATCCGTCATGCAGAGATAAAATCTCCTAGAAGCATCTACTGTCCTGAATCTCTCCCTGTCTTCTGCTAAATACTCATGGATGTGATAACTGTCCAAACCATCATGCCAACTAACTCCATAGTCGCCCTGTAACCATGTACCCGTACAAAAAGTATGCGACATAGAAGTATTAAACCCTGTCAAATACATATCGGCATGATAGATGACTGACTGCTGCCCCTGCAAGTAATACCCCGCAAACTGCCGAGTCAAGTACCTGCCTCCGCCAATCCCATCTTGTGAAGATGGTAACTCTGCACCCAGTAATGAATTACTCCTCTCGACTGCACCAAGAGAATCACCCTGTGTACGAGAATGGTGCATCGAATCATGTACAGGTGGATCAAAGACAAAACTGTAAGCACTCCTCACCGTGTACACCTCTTTGAACTCCTCTGTGAGTTTGGTTTGGAATTGCGATGCACTGGAACAATCCCAAACACTACGATCATCACCCAACCCAGAACTAGTATCAAGAGTACTATCGGCGTCCAACTCGAAGAGTGGGTTATCATAGATCAACCCACCATCACATTCAAACAATGGATTATTCACAAACTGCACCATCACTCCGTACTGTTCTGTATCATCCATCTCTGAATCGCTGGAATAATAAACTGAGTTGTACTCCTGACTTGGCTCAACCAGCTGCCGATCATAATCAACTGCATCAGATAGAAAGATTGATTTGCTTCCAGGAGAGGGAAACAAATCATCACAAGTACCAATCTCCCAACTGGATGAGACTCGGAATATCTGCTGTGAAGATGGACAAATATCGAGGGTTGTCACACAACTCTCCAGTGTATCAACAACCACGTCACAGGAACTATCACTGAACTGTCCTGCATCTATCACAGAACTAATGTCGAAAGGACCTGGCGCAACGCGTGGCTCACTGCAACTCTCATCTAGTGCACTCATCCTATCTGTATCAACTGCTCTCGTGTCCGTGCTGGATGTAACCACATCCTCAACATCTCCCTCTCGGCTATGAACCATGGGTATATACTCCTCACCAACCACTGCCATGCAAGACTGAACGATATCCAAAGGTGGTGAAGATTGTGCCAAACTCAACGCCACGGTAAGCCTCTCAATCTGTAACTGTGACTCACGAAGAGCCAACTGGGTGCTCTGCAATGAATCCATAGTCACCTCATGCTCATGAGTGAGCTCATCGATCCGCTCCTCTTTTCCCTTCCATGCATCATAACAAATGCAATCCCACTCGAGAAGGAAATCTCTGTCTGCAAGTAATCTTAGGTAATTTTGTTTCATTGTTCCAATCGCCTCTCGGAGTGCATGTACCACTGCAAGGGAAAAACCACTATCACTGTGCTCATCTGTCGAAGAAGGACTCCAACTGTAGGTAGTCAACATCCGACGAGCAACGTCAAAATGCTCAAGGGCGGTAGTAATCATAGTGTCATCCACATGTAGTTGCCCAACCAAATGATGAGGATTCTGAAACTCACGACCCCCATACAAGATTTCCGGTTCACCATATGCACTATGATATGACGCTGATCCGTCATCACTCTCCTCATGATCTGCAGCATCGTGTGTGCTCTCAACCATGCACACCTCAACATCTAAGGTACTGCTGCTCTGTACCTCGAAGGATGGTTCAACTGGTACGGTAGAAGTTGCTGGTCCGACAATATCTTCGCACGCTTCTACTCCACAAGTAACTGCATGCTCATCCAACGCATGATCCTGGGATTCCGTGTCAACATACTAATCCTCTAGCTGGTTTTCAAAGGTCTGATCCGGAAAATCAGACTCATCATAACATAAGTCCTCAATACCAACTGCATCTGTAGTACCCAACTCTGGAGTCTCTTCACGTGACGACTCAATAGGGTTACTTTGCACCTCTGAAACAGCTGTTGTATCATGCTCACGCAAAGTTTCACCATCGCTGTTATAAAAATCAGAAGTGGCCTTCAGGGCAGAAATTTCTCGGGTCATCTCATGCAAGGACGATGTAGGTAAGCCATTACCCGAAGCTGTGCTAGTGTGTTCTCGAATTAAATCAGCACTTCTGTCAAACTCATCACCTAAATTTCTGCCTACTTCATAGGGGTTTGAAGATACCAAATCACTCTCATGAAGCATTGTATAATCATCAGATGTAGATTCTTTATCCTTTCCAGGTGTAAACAACTCACGAGCGGTAGTGAGATAGTTCTGTTTTGCGAACTCCGTCTTATGGCAAAGACTCGGGTGCACATCCAGGTAACTCACGAAAGGAAGTTTTTCTCTAATCTTCTGTGGTAGAATACTATACTCCTGGTACATGCTAAACACTTCTCTTTCTATGCTTTGCGGTGTTCTGTCGATAGAGATCCTTTCACTGGCCTTAGGTGATTCTAACTGCCACTCGTTGTTCGCTGCCCTAAGTGTGCCGGCGAACAAACCCTCGTACCTTTCACCTGGTATATCCTCAACGGGCTCCTGTCTCGTGAAGGTGGGCCTCGTAGGCCTATCCGCTATCCGTGACGCTGACCTAGGAGCTCTCCGCGAACCTGTAACACTTCTGTCATCGTCACGAGGTGGTGACGATCTCCTCGGAGTATCCAGTCTCTGAAGTGCAACTGCCACCTGCTGTAATACACCATTTGACCGCCGTTGACCTGCACTAAGTTCTCTGAGTGCATGCAAGATATTTGCGTTGCGACTTCCGGCGTGCAGAGTCCTACGTTCTAGATCATTTATTCTATGATCCTTAATACTTGTCGATTCTGTCCGGCCATGTTTCATTGCCAGTCGAAGACCGGTACATCAGCCAGCTGCTTTGAAAAAGAATGATGCTGATAAAACCCTACTTTGTTTAAACAAGAGGCATTAAGCTCCCTCAAAGATGGCGGGTTAGCTCGATCTGCTAGAGCCTGTTTCCCTCTGCTCTGAATCTAAATGAAGTTTTTATGTTTTTCGACCGTTTTTGGGTTTTTGATCGTTTTTTGACGTTTTTATGCAACAAATGAATATGGCGATTTTGCATGTAATTGGAAATAAATTCAAATAAAATATATAACTTTGGAAAATGGCAAGAACTGTCTTACATACTGAAGCCAGACAATATATTCTACTTCTGCAATGATTACAATGATATACCAAACACAAGCAAGGTAAAAGACAATAACATATTGAAACCTGGTTTTTCCTTGTTTGATACAGCTATGAATGGATGGTACGGCTGCAACCAGTATGCCTTCTCCCTTTGCCAAATGATTGCTGTTGACTCTGGACAAGTAGGCGCCTCCAGTGATGAATGTATAAGGCTAATATTGAAGGCGTTTCACTTATGATTGTAGAGACACTTCTTTCCAAGCAAGTACGGCCTGGTAAACAGCAACTGTTAAAAACAGAAATCTGGTGCGGCTGTCATAAGATCTTGCTTCCTCTCCAATCTCTTGATCCCTAATGATGCCAGAGATGTAGGCGCCCAAACAGAAGATGACAGGCAATCCCTAATGCAAGCTCTCCACTCAGAAGAATATATACACCTTTTTTAAGATAGTACGGCCCTGGTATAAGACTGTACGGCTGGTAACAGCCTTCAGCAATTAATTAAATTGTACGGCCTCTCTACCAAGTCTCCTGCAAACATAGAATATGCGCCTAGTTGCATATATTATCTCCTGGTTAAAACACTGACAAGATCTCTGAAGATGAATAAGTCTGTGAAAATGCAACTTTGATGAAGGTACGACCCAGGTACAGAAGTACGGCCTGCTGCATGCATTTAATACTTTGCACGGCTTCTTCAAAGGTTCTCCAGAATTGTCAATAAAATGGACGCCTCAAGTATAGACTCCTCTGTAATGATGTTCTACTGAAACCCTGATGTATATATCGACTGTGATGCTCTGTAATTCCTCCAGAATGAAGAAATTTCTCAACTGGCAATAAATCAGATGTTATTTCACATCCTCTGAACTGCTTCGAAGGAGATGGCTCGTTCTCCGACGATTTCGAGACGAAACCCTAAGGTCTCTGTGCTCTGGCAAAGACTTGATCAATTCCTGATTCAACAACTGTAATAATGGCTCTCCTTTCAATGCAAAACCTTTATTCTTCTCAAAAGGGCGAATTCCTTAATAATAGGGATTATTAAAATATTGACTTTTAATTCTTTAATTATTTTCAATAGTCTCCGTCAAATATTTTAATATTGAATTAAACGTCAACTGGCCTCTTTTAATGTTGGGCGCACCCCTCAAGGCAATCACTTAAGTTATAATTTTAAATTATAACTTTATATTATAAACCATTAAATAATTAATATTTAATCAATACCATTAAATATTAATATTTTCCTCGTTACTCATTTGATTACCGATCCGTCTGATGCTGACGAACTCTGAAGTGATTCCGGATGCCGCCAAAGCCAAACTGCTAAAAATAGCAGTGGTCCCACTCTGCCTGCCAGGAACTGCTAAAAATAGCAATTCTGCAAAATGTCTCCGAATGAGCCCGAACGAAAGCCAATTGATCACATTGCCAATCTGACGCTGAGCCAAGCTCCGAAACGACCCTCTAACCACTCTGTCAGCCTACGAGGGTCTCATGATAGGCCAATCTCACGATCACTGATGCTCGCCAAAAAATGGGGACATGACAGTGGACTAGACTTCGAGGGCGAGTGTTGGCGTTTAAATTCGCACCTCTGGAATGCGGATTTGAAAATGGACAGCTATGCACAGATAAACTGCTCTTCAAATTAGGAGGGGAAGCTCCCTCTTGCTGATGGTGTTTGAAAGAAAGTAAACTAAAACTAAGTTGCCTATCTTTTTGGATCAGCTTAGAGCACAAGGTTTTTTAAACACAAGCGCCGCAGCTGAGATTTTCTGATAAGAAGTTCAACTACGACTAACTTAGACTAAAGACGTTCCTAACCTCTCAAGTAATAGCAGAGCAAGAGAAGCTAGAAATTAACAAGGCAGATTTTCTGACAAAAATACTTTAATAATCTCTCTCCCAACAAACACCTACACACTTCACTGTAAGCTGAAATAAAGATCATGAAAGCATAACATAGACAACGGAAATCTGAGATTTTCGACCAAGGCAAAAGAGGCTCATGATTTTATTACTCAAATCTCTAAAACAAAACTCCCTTCTAACATGCCTTGAATAAGAAATTGCAGCTAAGGAGGCTTGCAAACTTATTCTTAACACAATAGAAAGCAGCAATCTCACTAACTCCTTGTTGGCTAAAGAGGCTCAACAATTTGCTTATCACAATACAAATGAACAATACTTGAGCAGCAAATAGAGAAGACACAATAGGCTGTTTTGTTCTCACGCTTACAGTTCAACTAAATTGACTGGCCGAATAACAACTTGCTGTAATTGGGCTAAGCAATTCTTTGTGACAATAGCGGATTAAAGAAACTAAATGAGCAAAGGCTCTTATTTATAGAAGGCAGAGGTAGGGAACCCTAAAATCTCCTTGCTTTCACAATCGAACTTGCTCAACAAACAGCTGTGCTAAAATCTAGAAAAGATAAAACCCTAAAAAGCAGAAAAAGCGGGAAACGCCAACTATTACATCTTATCTTCTTTCTATCCTCCAAGAATGGATAAGGATGATTCCAAGAATAGAAAGAAAGCGGGAAAGAAAGCTTCTAGAAGAAAGCTGCTTTAAAGCTCGATCACATCCGCTAGGAAGTTTGAGATTGTGTCCCGGTTCGGTGCATCTATACCATCAGCATTGAAACCACCCGGCTTTTTCAGAATATTTTCAGCATCGCAATGGATCACATAAATCTTCAATCTCATTGGCAGCTTTGTGAACTTCTTGACATCAAATATGACTATCCTTCCATGGCCGGGCTGCGGCTTCGCGAACAACGATGGAGCGTTACCTCCTCAAACTGTGGCGGTAAGGACCATCTTGAAGCGTACTAAGAGGGATCTCTATGACAAATTCAGCGATGAAAAGGAGAGCTTCAACCACCCTTTATTACGTGGCTGATGAATTCTTGAATATCCTCTCATAGGTTTTAACTTTGAAAACATGGCGTTCTCTCCATGCAAGGATTTGTCTTCTGTGCTCCTTCGAAACTGTTGAACCGTAGGCTGTGTCTAAATCAGCAATGATAATCTCATGCCTAGGTTTTACTTCAGCCCATGTTTGTTCAAATCCTTGGATGCTTTGACGAAGTTCATGAGCATTCTCTCTCAACTGGAACATCCGAGCCAAGATCTCCTTTCCTTTGACAATGAAGCTCTCGATCCATTCCTGAGTCTCTTTCCCACATATAACCGGCTATCTTAACTGATGATGATCAGCTGGTGTCTCTAAGACCTGGGGCAGCAACTGGATTGTTTGAGAAGAACCACGAGCAAGGTTAGAAATGAAAAGCCTAAGCTGCTGATTTTCAGCCTTGAGGGCTGCCTTATCTTCTCCATCTTTAAGCACTCTTTCATGAAGGTTTTCAGATACAACTTTGAAGAGACTCAAATCTGCATGTTTGGTATTTCTACCGAGATTAGCCTTGACCATGACAAAATCATCCATGTTTACCTCATCCCTATTCTTATCTTCTGGGGGCACCGCAGTCTCTATGACAATCTCGTTATCGGGATTCCTATCAAAATGAACTTGCTTCTTTGCCTTCTTCTTAGGAGGTTCCTGATAAATATTATCGAGATCATCAACACTCACTTGATATGAAGGCCTTCTCCTAACCCTTCCTAAGG
The DNA here is from genome assembly GCA_007258455.2 of Sequoia sempervirens. Classification (NCBI taxonomy): domain Eukaryota; kingdom Viridiplantae; phylum Streptophyta; class Pinopsida; order Cupressales; family Cupressaceae; genus Sequoia; species Sequoia sempervirens. The sequence continues at coordinate 8,250 of VDFB02202428.1, forward strand.
AGTTCTCAAGCCAAGACACCGTAGTATCTTTACTAACTTCCTCAGGAGGTACTGCTGCGATCTCTTCATCATCTTCGATATCAAGATCAATATGAATTGGTGACGAACCCGTCAAAGGTATAGGAACATGTGTTGAAGGTGGCTCCTCTGCTTCATTCTGAGGTATGGGCTCGTCAAGAGGAACTTCTGAATCAACTGTAGGCTGTTCCTGTATGACTATGCCTGAGAAATCCAACCTTCTCTTTACATTTTTATTTGATCTACATCCTTTGACGCCATCTTGAGACTGACTTTTACCCTTTCCTTTTGACTGTGCTGTAGAAGAAGAGGGAATTATCCTTGGCAGCTCTGCTACTGGAATAGAGTTCTTCCTTTTGAGAACTAAGAAAACCTTACTATACTCAATGACTTGTCTTGTTCTGTCTTCAACTGAAAGAGATTCCTTGTTTGCCTAATTAACTTGTGGAAGAGGCTGATCCTCGATTCTTTTCTGAGTGTACATTGGTAGAAGCACATCTTCATCATCATCGGAGAGCCCTTCTATATCTTCATTTAAACAGTCTTTCATCTGATGGAGAGTCAGCCTGCTATAACTACGCCTTCTTACTTCAAACTCATCTGCACAGTTAGCCCAAAAATCTTCAAGTGCGGGTATGTGATTGTAGTTCTTTTCCAACCGGCCAGCGTAGACACCATGAGGATCAAATGACCGCCTCTCGCTGTAGGATTTGAGACCGAATTTATCTAACTCTTCTCCAATTGTCCTCGCATCTGTAGCAGTCCTGCATGTATAAATACCCAACCCTAATGGAAAGTGAAGAGAGGGTTTCTTTCTATTTCTCAAGACTGTATGGACACCATGAGCTTGCCTCAAGAATTCCATGAAGATAACCTCATCTGACGGATACCTTGGCAACATGAGCGGGGCACCTGAATAACCATAAACCCTGAGATAGGTAAAGGTAGGAAACTGTATAAACCAATCCGCCCATTCTGCCATTGCTGCCCTAGCAACTGAAGATATGCGGGCGTGCAATTCATTGTCTAAGTCACGCACTGTGTACATCAAGAATGCCTCGTTCACCCTTTTGTAGTGGTGCAACGACTTTGTGAATTCCAACTGGGGATAATAGTTATATATGTGTTGAACACTCAATGATCCCTTGGTGTTCAATCCTCTGAATTGACCTTGATAGGCCACCAAGTAGACTAGATATGACACCATGTGGAATACATGAAACTGAAAATATTCTGTTATTTGCTGATGTAGGCAATCACTAATCAAAGTAGGTCAGTCATAAAACTCGGTTTTCTTCATAATGTGAGGTATGGCATAAAACATCCAAGGTTGGAACTTGGTGGCATCCTCGGAACCAGTGACCCTGTTGAGCAAAGTGATGATGATGGCAACCTCGTCCTTGAACTCTCCTCGCTCGACATTCTTGGGCAATGTCTTATGTTTTTCTTTCATCCATCTCTGGGCAATCTTCTTGCTGTATTTGTCTTTATGCATATTCCACATCTTTTCACATTCATCCCTTGAAAGAGTTACGCTTTCAGGCCATGGGGGAATGGAAAAACACCTTTCGACCATATCAGGCTTTAGACTGCAAATCAACCTACCATCCGCTGATTGGATCTCCCTAGTAGCCGGGTTGTAATGCTTAATGCAAGCGATTACGAACTCAAGGCTCTGAACTGATATAGGAATAGACGCTGCTGCGAGGAGTCCAGAATGACCCAGGTTCTTGATTGAAGTATTGCCTGCTCTCAAGGGATGTAGATCGAACACCGGCTTGACATGATGCAAGTCATCGCCGAGCTGTTTTGATGTAATTGTGAAAAGTGCTGATCCAGGACTTGAAAACATTAGGAGTGTACTCCATTTCAGAAAACTTGAAGAATGACTGTAAACTCGCCTTGGTTCAGACAAGTCTTGTGCAATTTCTATTTTTAGAATGCTGATTTTTGTGCTTCAACGGACGAATTTTTTTGAGAAATTTTCTGAGATATGGGTTTTGTTCAGAATGGCGATACAAGACAACCCAGATCGTCCGTTTTTGAAAAATCTCGAATTTTGACTGAAAAAGCAGCAAACCCTAATTTCTTCAATTTTTTCCGAAAAAAGCTGGCATCTGGGTTTTGTTCAGAATATCGTTAGAAATGGACCCAGTTGATTGGATTTGCAAAACTCGGCGTTTGATTGAAAAACTGACCAACCTAGGTTTTGGAAAAACGATATCGTCTTCGGCCGGTGGAAAAGGACCGGATGGTTGAAATTTGAATGCTGCTTGAGGTTTTCAGCGACATGCAAGAGATAGAAAGCACTTGCTGCAACAGTGAAGTTCTTGAAAAATTCTTGAGGAAGATAGAACAAAAATGACCGGAATGTTGAAAAATTGAAAGCCAATACGATTTGAAAGAATTGTTGATCTTACGGAACAAAAGCGAAGAACAGGGTTTATGCTTGCGGTCCTGAAAAATCTGATGTAAAACCGAAACTATGGATTCGACGAGATCACAAAAATTCTTCGGCTGGCTGCTCAACTTCTCCCTCTGGATGCTACGCGAATAATGAAAATACATTGAAAAAGAGGTGTTAAATAGACTTAGATTCTGATTGGTTTTGCTTTTACGCCGTTTCCGAGGCCCAGCCTGGAGTCTGGGCTGCCTGCCGCCGCCTGCCTGCCTGCCTGCCGCCTGCCTGCCTGGGTTTTGGATGTCATATTTCCGGCACGCGGTGCATTTTGAAGTCTTCCCGAGATGGCTACCAGGGGCGTGTTTGGGGTTGCGGCACCAGCCGAGAGGCTCGGCTGGGGCGGGGTAAAGGTGCCGGCACCCGGCACCCGGGTTTTGCGGGTTTTGGTACGGAATTGACCCGTGAGGTAGGGTGGTTGCTGGGAGCTGGCGGGTCCGAAGGGCGATTACGGAGACACCTCCTGCTAAAAACTTGATTTCGACCTCCGAATTCACGGGAGGCTTTTCCTTCTAGGGGCGCCCAACTTCTTCAGTGTTAGCCAATTTTCTAATTTCCAAGTTCTTCATTAACCTCTCTTCCACAGATGATCTTGTTAAATCTTGAGCTCTGGGCGTCGGATTGCTGAATGTTTGTGCTCATCGCGAAGCTGACGGAGAATGAAGAGGAGTCCTCTGGAGACACTTTTGTCAAAAAGTGGATTTTTACCCTTCAAAAGGTTGGGCGCCTATCTTGACGGGGGGCGCCCAGTTTACCAACACTTAGTTTATTTTTTTTGATTTTTTCACTTTTGCTTTGAATTTCTCTTTTCACCTCTCATCGGACCCTCTGTTCAGCCCTTTGAATCTGATGACTGCGAGCTCCGTTTGTCGTGCTGAATAGCTCACCGGAAAGCCAGTTGAATTCTGAAGACATCCCGTTGTAACTTCGACTGCAAGTTCATCTGTTTGCACCCTTGAAAAGTTGGGCGCCTTTCTTCAACTAGGGCACCCAGTTTCTCCAGACTTAGAAAAATTCTCAATTCAATCTTCTTCAAGTTTCAGATCTTCATTTTATACCTTCTACTTTGACTTGAATTTGCTGGAGACTGGATCGTCGGATGCTCTGACGGGGATATCCATCGCGAAGCTGACTGAAAACTGAGCAACTTCCATTTGAGATCCAAACCCTAATTCACTCATCTGGTGACCTAAAAAGGTGGGCGCCTTTCTTCAACAGGGGCGCCCAAACTTAGCAGACTTAGAAAAATTTCATGACTTTTCAACTTTCCTTCCTCGATCCTCGTGCATGTTCATCATTTTACCTTCTGCCGGAAGTTTGAATGCTAACATTGACGCCTGGCAGTCAGATGACCTCCATTGATGACCTCGGAACTCCAGATATGGCAGAAGACTGAAAATAGACCGGAACCAAAGCCCGATTATTTTAAGATTACATTTCGGCTGATCTGATTTTGAGCCAATCCGGAAATGGGTTGGGACCACTGTCGGACCAACTTTCTATTTTTAGAATTTTCTATTTTAGAAATTTTAGCGATATCGTTCAAAGAAACCCGGAAAAGCAGAAGCGTTACTATTTGAAGAATTTCACAAAATAAGCGGTTTTCCTAAAATTTAGGGATGAAAAGCTGAGATCGGGTTTTGTGATTAAACTACTCTTCATGATTGAATCGTCGAAATTGAAAATTTTGTGTGTTAACCCTCCATGCAAGACATGCACACCCAAATTTTGACCTTTTTGACTGTTTTGACAAGACTTTTACTCATTTCTTCAAAATGTCTAAGTGTAACAAAAATTTTAATTTTGGGGTACAACAGCGAGGAAGATAAATCAATGGGCTCCTCCCTGTCTGATGCATCACTCTGCTCCGAGGTCTCCTCTTCTGATGTTTCCTCTTGCACCGACGCCTCCTTTCGTTTTCTCTTCTTTCCTGAAGCCGTGCCCTCGCCAGCTTGCTTCGCTTCCAGTTCGGACCAGTAAAATATTGTCAGCAACCCAGGGTCCAGGTGAGTAAGTGGCTGCAAGCGACCCCAATTGCCCTCAGGCACCTGTGTGTGAACGGCATCGAGAAAGAGGGCTATAGCATGCTGGGTCATGTAGAGGGCCTTATGCCTCTGTGCTAAGAAATCTCTCATCCGCTTTGTAAGTAACCTCGCCCAGTTGTACACTCGGCCGACGCGGAGTCCGACCATGTAATCGACCATCCATATAGCAATGTCCGACGCTCGGCTGGCACCTGTGAGTCGGCATTTCATTAGGTCGAGCAAGCACTTCCATTCCGCTGTTGCCAAGTAGTTTTTTCGGAGACCTCTGTTGCCAGCACTCCATATGGTATTCTGCTCCTCCGCTGTCAAATCACTTCGACACACCTGTTTGACCAACAATTCCTTGTGCTCCTGTGTCATCCTCTTGGGTTTGTTAACCCCTATTCCCGAAGCTGGGACGCCAAACACTCGCTCGAAGTCCTGCGGCCAAAATGAAATGGTCACTCGGCAACCTCTGTAATCAATTACTGACTTGTGCGTATGCCTGCAATAGGTATCCACCATCGCCTTCAGCCAAGGCTCGAACTCTCGAGAATAGAAGAAGGGCACTAGCACAGCTTTGTCTACCCGAGCGTGCTGAGGCGCAACCTTCAGGGAGTGGTCGTCAGGAGTGCTTCGCCACCACTGTTTGCACTCGTTGCCAGTCAGGTTCTCCCATGTCATCGTTTCATTATCAGCGTCCATCCTCTTTCTTTTTCCGGCCGAGGCTACCTTTGGCTTGTGCTGAATAGCCTTCTTGCCCTTGTCCATCTTTCTATCAGTTCGGCGATTCCAGCCGATTTTATAAATCTCGAGACAGTTGTGGAAACTGCCAAAACTATCAAAACTGCCGAAATGATCAAAACTGCCGAACTGAGCAAAACTGCCGAGATTATCAAAACTGCCGAACTGACCAAAACTGTCGAACTGATCAAAACTGTCGAATTGATCAAAACTGCCGAAATGATCAAAACTGTCGAAATTATCAAAACTGCCGAATTGATCAAAACTGCTGAACTGACCAAAACTGCCGAACTGATCAAAACTGCCGAACTGATCAAAACTGCCAAAATTTGGTAAAGGCTGGAAATGCCGTACGCTTTGCAGGCTCTTTGAAATTCATACGACTTTAAAAATCCGTACGACCTGGCAAGTTTGTGAAGTCCGTACGGCCTGGCAATTCTTGAAATGTACGGCCTGGCAATTCTTGAAAATCCGTACGACTTGGCCGTTTTGTACGACCTGGCAATTCTGGACGACCTGGTAACTCTGTAAAATCTGTATGGTCTGGCAATTTTGTGAATGATGAAGCCTTAGACTGTGAAATTCTGGTAAATGAGGAAGCCGTACGATTTGAAAACCTACTGAGTAAAAGAGCTGTACACTGCCAAGAACATGAGGAAGCCGTGCGATGCCAAACCCTGAGGAATAGTGCCGTACGTCTTGAGAAAATACTGAATATGGGGCGACTGGAAGATGGCAAAGAAATCGTACGACCTCAAAACACTGGAGAAGCTGTACGGTTGAGGGAACCAATTCTTGCCGTGTAGAAAGAGCCAATCTTCGCCATGTGATTAAGATATCCTGGATCCGTGCCAACTGAGAGGATGCCAAACCTTGCCTGATGAAGCTACCCTTTGGATGCAGTACGCCCTGGAAGAATTCAACAAGATGCCGTACGATGTAAAGTTTGGCACAATTTCCAATTTGTAATGGATGCCGTACGCCCTGGAGGAATTCAACAAGATGTCGTACGACTTGAAAGAAATCAACAAGATGCCGTACGATGTAGAATTGGGCACAATTTCCAATTTGTAATGGATGCCGTACGACCGCCAGTGACCAACCGAATGGAGACTGAGGAACTTTTAAATACCGTACGATCTGAAGGACTGGTGAATGCCGTACGACCTCGAGACTTAGAAGCTGATGAGGGTGCCGTACGATCTTCCCTGTGCTTGACGTGTCTAGGCTGCTGATAAATCCTTACGGATTTTTGCTCTCTTCTTTCCTTTTGTGATTTCGCTGTCTTTTGCCTTGTCTCCAAACTATCTCATTTGTAAATGGCCGTACAGTTGGAGGTTCTGTATTTATTTCATTTCTAACTTTAATTAATTTATTCACTTTCTCCCTTGGCCGTACGATTTGTTTAATACCCGAGACTTTTATTTTAATTCGCCTCACTTTATTTAATTTGAGCACTTTAATACTTCTCTTAATGTCCAAGTCGTTTAATTTAGTATTTAATTTTTTCTTCTTTCTTTTGCTTTCTTGTTTGACTTCCTTCACATTTCTTTTATTTTTCTCTTCTTTCTTCTTTTTTTTCCCTTCGCCTTGTTCTTCCTTATTTACTCTGTTATTTTCCTTTATTTTCTGATGTCTCATCGCTTCTTTCCTTTTTATTTTTATTTTTCCCAACTTTTGTTCATTTTCTTTCTCCTCCCTTCTCTCTTCTTTTCTTTTTATTTTTTTCAACTTCCGTCCATTTTCTCTCTCCTCCCTTCTCTCTTTTCTTTTTATTCCTCTAGCTTCGCTGTGTGCCCGAACTTTTAATTCCGAGGTGTAGTACCATTTACATGTGTGTGGTGGCCTTTTATAACATTCTTCCTCACAACACGTTCCTATATATTCTATATCAAACCATTTATCAAGTAAAGGGGCAGGACCAATACCTCGAAAACTTCCGTTGATGTACCTTCTGCCGTATTGTTGATACCATGTAACATCGTTGCCTTGTACTGTTGGTGGTCCCGCCAGGTTAGGAATTATTTTCTAGAGGCCATCTTGAGTTGCGATCTTCCTAACCCTTGGTATTTTTCTTCTTTCTCGACGCATTTGTTTCAGAAGGTCTTCTGTATACCCGTCCACCGTTGACACAAATGTATCTTCTGTCTTCAACACTGTCTTTAAGCAAGGGGCCTTCTTCTCGAAGTAAGCATCCCATTGCTCATCAGTCCATTCCTCCTCGTCATCCTTTTGGGACTCATCTTGTTCTTCTGCCTGTTTCTCCTTTTCCGCTTGGGCTTCCGTGTCCAAGTCCTTGGCTATATATCCCCGTTTTACTCCTTCATAAGGGGCCAGATAGTGCCAGTGTCCCCCCAATCGACGCCAAAGGGCAGGGGTTCCGAACACTGCGTTGGTTAGGTGCTTGTGTATCCGTGGTACTGCAATTCCTTCCACTTGCTTCTCTGCCAACCTTTCTTCAATTATTTGATCTCGCCCTGATTCTGCCCAGACATCGTCTGCTACATATCCGGGACCTCCTAGTCCCCAGTCTTGTTTTCTCGGGCCTTCACGTTGCACAGGCCAATCTTCCTTTGTTGCATAGCCCAACATGTTGATGGCGATAGTATTCTTCTCCTTTCTCTCTTGATATGGCTTTAGCTTCGATCCGTTGATTGCCTTCGATATCATTGACCCATCGAGATTTTCTAACTTTATAGACCCATTATCACCTACTTCCCGTACTCGGAACAGTCCTAACCATCGAACTTTAACCAACGAACTTTAAACTTCCCCGGCTTGATCTCGTTACAACTGTTATATTTCAGAAGTAACTGTCCCGATCAGAAATTCATTCGCCGGAGATGCTTGTCGTGCCAATATTTCCTTTGCCATTGCATGTTCTCCGTCGCCCATTGTGCCATCACTCGTCGCTTGTCCAGCTTATTCAGTTGGTAGAGTCTTTCCTTTAAACTTTCAGTATCGCCCAATCGATTCTCCACAGCTATCCTCAGGCTTGGTACCATATACTCCATCGGCATCACGGCCTCCTGCCCGTACATCAATTGGAAAGGCGTGTGGCTCGTTGTTACCTTGTACGTTGTACAATATGCCCATAGGATGGCTGGTAGCCTTTCTTCCCAGTCAGCTTCTTCTACGCCACATGATTTGTGAATCACTGATACAAGCACCTTATTTGTAGACTCCGCCTGACCATTAGCTCGTGGGTAGTACGGACTTGACAGGTTGTGAAAAATTCGGAACTTTGTCGTCATCAACTTGATAACATGATTAACGAAATGCCCCCCACGATCACTTGTGATCTGAATGGGGATGCCGTACCGTGTCACTATCTGCTCGTAGATGAATCTTTCCGTACTTTGTGCTGTATTGTCTGGCAACGCTTGAGCTTCCGCCCACTTCATTAGATATTCTGTAGCGACCACAATATATCGGCATCGATGCAAGTGACTCACCTTCAATGGTCCGATGAAGTCCAACCCCCATCGTTCGAACAATTCCTGTGGTTGTGAGGGATGCAGTGGCATGAAATCCCGCTTCAATGGTTTCCCGACCCTCTGGCAAGTGTCGCAGCTTAACACCCATTCCTTGGCGTCAGTGTGCATCGTCGGCCACCATAGGCCTGCCAAGAGAATTTTCCTTGCCGTAGCATCTGGTCCCATATGGCCGCTAGCCAGTCCTTCATGTGCCTCCTTTAGTACGCCAGGTATTTCCTCTTCGACGACACATCTCCGGAGTATTTGGTCGGGTCCCATCTTGTAGAGTAAACCATTGATCAACTGGAATGTCTTACTTTTCAGTACGAGCTTCCTTCTTTCAGCCGGTGGCATTTCCTTCGGGAATGTGGACGTGGACAGATATTCTCCAATCTTCTCGTACCATGATGGCAATATTGCAATCTGGAATAAGTGTGCATCTGGAAAGTCATCATTCACCCCTCCCTCAGCAGGTTCGCCCAACCGGATTCTGGATAATTGATCTGCAATAACATGGCTCTTTCCCGGTCGTACGATAATGGTGAACGTGAATTCTTGCAACAAAAGTAACCATCTACTCACCCGTCCTTGGATAATCGGCTTGTTTACCAGGTACATCAAAGCTTGGTGATCCACATAGAAAGTGAACGGCGTGGCTAGGAGGTAATGCCTGAACTTCTGTAGGGAGTAAACCATTCCTAGTGCCTCACGCTCGGTCGTACTGTAATTCCTTTATGCTTTTGAAAGTAGCTGACTGGCGAAGAATACTGGGTGATCCAACCCGTGCGCACCCACTTGTGCTAGGGTTGCTCCGATGGCAAAATTAGAGGCGTCTACATGTATGTGGAACTCCCTATCCCAGTCCGGATACATGAATATGGGTGAGTTGATCAATCGATCCTTCAGTTCCCGGAATGCCTTCTCTTGTTCTTCGACCCATGTAAATGGTTGGCCTTTCCTCGTCAGTAGGTCGAGAGGATACGACACTTGGGCAAAGTTTTTAATGAATCTTCGATAGTATCCCACATGCCCGAGGAAGGACTTTACACCAGTGACATTCTCTGGAGCCTCCATCTGCACGATGACTCGCACCTTGTCGAGATCCGTTTTCAACCCAGCTTTGCACACAATGTGTCCGAGCAACTTCCCTTGCGGCACCATAAATCTGCATTTCTTCGGATTCAAGGCAAGGCGGGCTGCTCTACACCGTTCCATGCACTCGCCTAAGGCTTTCAAATGTTTTTCCTTATCACTATAAATTGACCAGTCATCGAGGAAGGCTTTGAAACTACCCACCGACATTTTATCAAAGATGTGGAGTATTATCCTCTGGAATGTAGCTGGTGCGTTGCACAATCCAAACGGCATTCGGTTGTATGCGTACACTCCGTCCTCGACCACAAATGTAGTCTTTAATTTGTCCTCCTCAGCGATATTGATTTGATTGTAACTCGAGAAGCCGTCTAGAAAGGAGTACATTTCATGCCCGGCAACCTCTTCCAGAATTGAATCGGTGAAGGGAATGGGAAATGGATCCTTTATAGTCACTGCATTTAGACTACGAAAGTCAACACAGATTCTAATTTGCTCCTTCTCTTTCTTCAATGATATGACGATCGGCGATACCCATTCGCTGACCTCCACCTTGAATATGATGCCGGCCTCCAGCATCTTCTCAATCTCCTCCTGTACTTTAGCGGCATAGTTTTTGTTCATTCTGTACGGTCGCTTCCGTACGGGTTGGGCTCCTGGTACGAGAGGAATCCTGTGTACGCATAACTCCAGTGGTATACCTTTTAAATCTTTGTACGTCCAGGCGAAAGCATCTTTGTATTCCATGAAGATTCTGAACGCTGCCGCTTTCAGGACAGGGTCCCAGTCATCACCCACAAAAAATCTCCTTAGGTTTGGCTGATTCCCCAAGGTTTACCTTTTTCAGCGTTGGTTCCTCGTACTTCATGATTTTGTCCTGCTCAAACTTGTGGGCTGGCGTCACATCCAATTTTGCCATACCTTCTTTATATTCTCCGTACTCAGGTGGGAATGTTTCACTGGTCGAGCCATTGTCTTCTTTTGCTTCCCCCTCCTTGATTTGCAGCATGTGGCAATCCGGGTGGAAGACTTCATAATCCTCCAGCTGCTAGTGAAACAGTCCGCTCAGTGAACTGGTCTCATCTTCCGAGCAACTTCCAATCTCCAACACCCCTTCTTCATCTGGTTCCATTAACTTTCTCTCATCATCGTCTGAGTCTCCTCCGGATTCAGATGCCGAAGATGCTAGATCCTCATTGACGGCCTGGTTCTTCAGATCAATGGTGTATTTCCTCCCCCGATTTTCTATTGAGAGTGTATTCCGCTTCCAGTTGTGGGTTGCCTTGGCAGCGATCAACCATCCCCGTCCCAAGAGTGCATCGTACACTTTTTTCTCCATTGGGATGACTACAAAGTTTAGCAAAAACAGCTGTGTGCCGATCAGGACCTTCTGCTCCATAAGTGTACCCAGTGGTCTGATGCTGTGTTGATCTGCTCCCACAAGGTGGAATGTCGGGGGCCAAAGAGTTGGCTTACCCAGACACTTCCAGGTCTCTTCTGGCAGTACGTTTACTCCTGAACGACCATCGACGATAGTGTTAGATAATTTCATGCCTAAGATTTCCATCTCGACGACGGCTGCTTTCCTCCGGATGCTTACTGCGAGTAGCATTGGGTCTGCAGTCTCGGCTACCACTTCTGGCGTACGTTTTGGTGAACCCTTCGGAAGATTTTCGTCAATAACATTTGTAAGCGCTACTTTGAGATAAGGCATCGTTTGCAAGAGATCAGTTACCTTAATGGGTATGGTTGTATGAAGCCCCTGCCGTACGATATTCTTCTCCGACTCCGACTGTAGCAATGTACTGGTAGCTTTAGGGTTCTTGCCTTCATTCGCCATTGCCTCTTCTACTTTCGTCTTGGCTTCCCGAAATCTTTCTTTCTCTGTACGAGGGTTTGGATAATTTTCCCTTTTTGACTGCGCTCTCGTAATCGTCAAGACTTCTTCGTCGGCTACTTTCAGCATATTGATACTTACTTTCTGCTTCGGACAGTCGGTGTCTTCATGATTACCCGGTCCACACCACTTGCACAGTTTTCCCCCGTTGCCTTGGCCGCTCTGACAATCCCTCGCAAAGTGACCCCATTCATTACAGTTCCGGCACTGGATCATCGGTCGTCCTTTGCTATCGTACTGAATTTTGCTTCTCGGCGTATTTCTCCGACTGTTGCGGTAGCCTCCAGGGGATGCATTGTTATTCTGTGGCTTTGGTGGCGTGGTTGGAGGGGTTGACTGTTCGCCTTGAGTGAAGAATACTTGCGAACTTTTGGTTTTTAAGTTGTATGGGCACTCCTTGACGGAGTGTCCCATAACCTGGCAGATGTCACAGGATAACTTTTTTGGGCAACTTGCCTTTGTGTGACCTTCCGTTTTACAGTCCGTACACCATAATTCATTGGCCTCTTTGGATCCTTCCTTGTCGGTCTTCAGTTCTTTCATTATCCGCATCATATCCCGCCAAAGGGCTTGTACGGTTGCCGATTCATCGTCACTTTCCTCGGCACTCTCGTCGTCATCCCTCTTCTTCCCCTTCGAGGAAGTCCTATTTTCACTTTCAATAACCATCGCCCGATTGTATGCTTCGGTGTACGAGGATGGCGGTACTACTTTCATTTTTCGCCGAAGTGAGGAAATCAGTCCTTCAATGAACCATCTTTTCTTTAAACCATCTGTCGTCTGTGCCTTCAGCTTTCCTATCAGGTCTTTCAACCTCCTGTTGTAGGTCTGTACATTCTCGTGCTTTCCTTGTTTGGTATGATATATTTCTGTGACGATCTCACTATCGTCCCATAGAAGTTTGAACTCCTCTTGAAAATTTTGCTTCAGGACCCTCCATGTGGCTCACTGCACTTGATCCAATTCCGAGTACCAATCAATGGCACTGTCTTTGAGTGTTGCTGGAAATGCCTCCAGCCACTGGTCGGGGTCATCCTGCCCGCTGGCTATCCAGATAGTCTCGCATGTCTTGCAGTGCCGTACGGGATCCTCAGAGCCATTCCCATGAATTTCGGCAACTTTTGCCGATCCGGATGAGCCATTTGTACCGGTTGACCTCCCTGTGTTTTGGACCCGATTAGACTAGTGGATTCCTCGCTACGTCCTTGTGCGTCACTTGCACTCTTGGCCACGTACGAGTCACTCCCACATCCTCCGTCAGCGTCCTCAACACCGTGGATCTCCTCAGGATCTCTTCGATGCTCTCCTTGGGGCCCTAAGCTGCCTTTCCCCTCCTTAACTCGTCGTCGTCGTCCGAAAGGGACAACTCTCGAAATCGTTTGATGCTACTATTCAAATCATCTTCATTTTCATAAAGGTTATATTTTCCTGCGTGTGGAGTGCTGAAAGGGTCTTCGTCCCTTCCTTCTATCAAACTGTGGTGCGCTCGTTCAATGGATGTGTCTATTCTTGTTAAATTTTCATATGTTCTTTTTATGCTCTGATTTATTTCAATTAAGTCTTCATCTAATTCCTTACTGGCTTGCCTGAGTCTTCTTCGCCGATTTTCTTGCTCTTACAGCCTGAGTGATCGCCGAACTTGCTCTTTCGAAGTCCCGTGCCTGTCAGGTACTCGATGCTTGTCTTTGTTCGGCCGTATGGGCATTTATTAGTTGTTCAAGCGATTATTGCCGATTGTCGGGAGTACGGCGCCGGCTAGTATCTTGTTCTTCCTCCTCATGTTTGGTTCTGTCTTCACAACGTTGTACGATTTGCTGCCTTCTGCGCTCGCGATCCTCTTCTTCTCGCAAGTCTTGCAGAATAATGAAATGGCGGGCCAGTAACCTGGGCATGCAATTTAGGAGGTGGTTCACCTCGTCGTTCACTTCCAACCGATCCCAAATGACTTCCTCAGGGATCTCCCGAATGTGGGATTCCCTACGCACGTGGTCACGTAGCGATATTTTCCACAAATTTACCAGATCTTCTGTCAATGAGTCTTCCCGTTCCTCATTAGCATTTACAGGTTCTTCCACTGGTTGACCCATTACGCTGCCATGGCAGATGATGCCCTAGTTTGTTCAGGCAATGGCGCCAAATGTTTGCCTATGGAATGTAATTCTAATCTTACGTACTACTGGCAACTAGTCATGTGCAGAACATAGAATAAAACAGTAAACTGAAAGATATCATATTTGAACATCCAGAACTTTATTCATCATCAGAAATATCATGTACAAGAGTATCACAATGCTTACAATATAACCATCGGTACAAAAAACTATCTCCCGACTATCCCAATCCGACTACATATAATGTTCGGTGGTGGTTAGATAACCAACCGACACGACGTTTCATAACAACATCAACATTAACATTAATCTGAACATGCTTTCCCGAAAGTACATAACATTATTATTCTTTACTAATCTATAGTTTTATTAACAATTGGCCGACCACGACCAAGGCCGACTACGGCCGACAACAAAGTAAAGATATACGACTAACAAAAACTTCTAGAAACCCTTTTTAAATTTCCTACCAAAACATTAATCTCCTCTTTAATAAAGTGACATTATAAAATACCTTTAAATATTTCCTTAGTGTCACTTTCTAATAATACTTTAGTCTAATTATTTAATATTACCTTTTTAAATATACTTTTTGCTAGGCAATATCAAATAATTGAATTAAATTAATGTCTGTGTGGCGAGTCAGAAAGCGGGGACATTATAGTCCTCCCTTCCCGGAGATTGGTTGACCCCAAGCAATCAACACTTGTATACCATGGCCAAATACCAAGATCCCAAATGAGCTTGTAGAATGCTCTGCCATATTTCAGTTGCTTCAAGTGGATAAGACTGAACTGAAATATGCCTACCAATTTTTTCCTTGAATTCTCACAACACAAACCAACACTACGCCGATCTTTTAGTGTTATCTTCAACAATGATAAGCAAATTGAATACACTCAACGCCAAGAATGTTCACCAAGATCCTTCTAGAGGTGAGGTGATAGCATATGGCGGAGGTAAATGATCAATAACTAAAAGTAAATTGCAGCTGAAAGTAAAGAGGCGATGAACCAGCTATGAAAGGATTCCGCACTTCCACTAATTTAGTGGGGGGGAAAGAAATTACAAACAAACTAATTCATCTGCTACGGCAGGCATCCACTCGTAAGTGGGAATTCACTACTTTTCTGTGGGTGAGAAAGATACAATTTGTTTATTCTCCACACTGGCGGTAAACCATCTAGGGGTTATAATGTGTAAATTTAAAAACACTAACTATATGTAGAAATAGAATGGACTAGAACAGTATTACTGTTTACAGTCTTACAATGTAAATAATCTGCAAATTACAAGTGTTAAATACTGTATAAACAATGCACATTGAAGGAAGAGGATCTCTCACACATCCAATCTTTACAATTATTGAATTCCAAGCCAAAATCTGAACTAATGATAATTTGATATGAAACCAACAAACTGAAATTACTCAAACCAGCAATTATGCAAAAACCAAATCGATCATAACTTCTTCAAACCTGCTTCAAAACGCCCAAGATTGAAAGCAATGAACTTCAAAAGTGAGGCGTCCAACCAGCAAGTGATAAACCAAGCCAAAACTCATAAAGAATGAAGGCACATATCCCAATGACCATTTAATGAGAATGGTACGGCCCTAGGAGAGTGTGACCTTCCTAGAAAAATCAACACTTTGAAATAAATTCTGAAAATATGCAAGATGGGGCGCCTAGACCCAAGGAATTGTTTGAGCCAATACCCTTGAGTAAAATTAAATCATACAAAGAGCTGCATATGAAAATCACCTTCAGCCATGAACGAACCAGCAAGCTCAAAACTGATAAATACATCAAATTCTCCAATAATGAAGCTCAATGTGCACTTCTGAATGAAGCACACTCTCAAACCACCATCTAGGGAACCATAGTTTCAGGCCCGAAGAATGGAGTAGAATTGCTAAGCTTACCCTTAGCCGGGTTCTAAATTCAATCCAACAGCATTTTGTTATAATTTTCCAAAAGATAACAATGAAGGCTCAAAGCATCAATAAATAAGCTTCAATTGGGCGAATGAAGCAACTTGTAACTCCAACAAGAAACTGTTCAAATTCCCCAAGGGACGCCACCTCTCACACATTCACTTAATTTTTTTCATTAATAAAATATTTATCATCTTCCTTTAGGTGTCCATTTTCAAGTTGCAACAATAAAACATTTATCAAAATATTAAATACTCAAATAGAACCCTTAATGTCCCCTCTTTAAAAACAACTTGAAGTCATCAATCCTAGGTGTGGGGTACAACTTCAAGACATGGAAATTGACTAAGTATGAAACTTAGTCCAAAGAGGTAGCCAAGTGCAACACCCAAACTGCAACTGATAAACTGCTAAAAATAGCAAACTGATGCTAGATGAGCTGAACCATATTGATGATGCCACTGCCACAAATGAACTTACTAAAAATAGTAATTGCCCAAAATAGTAAGTTTACTTCAAAACCATCAGAAAACCAAACTGATCAACCAAACAAAACTACAGATGATTGAGTTGTTGCTAGAGTGATACTGCTAAAAATAGACTTACCAAAAATAGCAAACTGCTATAAATAGTAAGTTTGCAAAACTTCCTTTGAACACCAACTAGGCAGTATCGTGACTTACTATAAATAGTAAGTGTTTCCAAATACCTTTAGAACACAAACCGGGCAGCCATCATGACTTTCTATAAATAGTAAGTACCCGGAAAGGATGTTAGATTCAGATGCATGCCACACCACCTCGAAGGTCTTTGAAAACCCAGAAACCATTCCTACATGTGAGGTATTAGCTAAAATTGCATGTCATTGACTTAGCATGCATGTTACCTCATCCTGAAGCTCTCCAAAAACCCAGAAAGCTGCACCAAACATACGTCAGAAATACACACATGCAAGCCTTCAAAAGAGCATCTGAACTTCCTAAAAATTAGGAAACCCTAATTCCACTTCTTACTAGCCTACGGGCTTCTGGAAACAAGCTATCAATCACAAAGAAGTGTATGGCTAAAATGGGGACATTACATGAACTCAACAACTTTGTTAAACACTATCAAAATATGAAGCAATCTACCAATTAGATAAATTCCTGGATCCCACAACCAACTTGGAAGTCCACCATTCCCAATGCCTGTTGACTTTTGTTGTGCTACTCTTATAACAATTGGAATCAAAATGAGCCAAGTCTCTGATTCCTATTTTTGTATGCAACCATCTAGTGGAAACAAAGTAGGAGACTTGCAACATTTGGATTCATCCTCTGTAGATAGCAGCAATTCATATCGGAATGAACTATGTAATCCTTTATCCAACCCACCTTTATGTGCAATTAGAAGCATGGTCAATTCATTTGTATGCAGGCTAAAAGAAAATTGATGAGCATACCTGTTGTGACCTTTTCACACATCGCCACATTGCAAATGGGGACCCCTTGTTTTCGCTTTTTGCCTTGGCATCGCAACTGTTTATCACTTGTCTTTTTACAATGAGGTCATCATTTTGAGAGTTTCAAGTCAGTCTTTTGAGAGTCATCTGAGCCAAGTTGATAATCCATGCTTGAATTAGTGCATAAACATCATGGAAGGGCTCAGAAGGTCCGGGAGACAAGGATCGCATGTGCTTTGGGCCAATTTTGACACTCCCTACTTTTTAGGGAATTTGCTTTTTTGCTTTTTCGCTTTTCATTTTTGGCATTTTTGGACCAAACGGGGTTCCCTTTTTTTTAGGGATTTGGCTTTTTTATTTTAGAAATTTATTTTAGAAAGTCAACTCCTTGTCAATCGGTCAACTTTTCCATCTTTTGTGGAACCAAAACCAAATCAAAATTCGAAAATCATTGAAAATCAAATTCAAAATCGGGAAAATCGCCAGTAAAATTCAGAAAAGCAATGTAGTGCTAAGGGAAAATCGGCGTAAATCCTCATTGAAAATCATGAGAAAATCAACAAAAAAAAAAATCAACCCAAAGGCGTGAAATTATGAGGTAAATTTGCCTAAGTCTGGAGAAATTTGCCCTTGCCATGGAGATGAGAGAATGTCCATCGATTAACAAAGTCCACCCTAGAAAGAAGGGAAGGTGAAAAGGAAAA
>VDFB02202429.1:0-15016 GCA_007258455.2 Sequoia sempervirens
TATGGAATATATTTTTCTGTAGAATATGCTTGCTCTTAGCAATATAGATAAATTGGATTCTTCCTAGGGAATTATCTCCAGGTCCAAAGAGTACCAAGAAGCTTTTGATACTAACTACAGAACAAAATACAATAGAAAAGCAATGGCAGAGCTTTGATAAGAGATGGAAAATAAAAGTGAGAAGGAGGTGAAGCTGAAAAGACAAAAACTGAGCCAGGGTATGCTGGCTTAATCATACAAAATCCCCATTCCATCCCTGTAGCTCAACACCTAGTCATTTGTCTGATAAGAAATTATTCTCTAGAATTTTACCCAGAGGTAATTTGTCCTCTGTTTAATAAATATGAGCCACATGGATTTCAAAGTTACGAGTCCCTAGAGAGGCCAAATTCTTTGAAGAAGCTTGCCAGATATTCTATGTATACAGGTAAGTAACAAGAATTACTTTTTTCTTTAAATACAGCAGTGGTTTTGCATGCACATTCCATGACACAAAAGTTTATATTAGTAGTACTACAATCTGGTGATTTCCTTGACAGGTAAAATAATTTTTTTCCCAGAAAGCACGTGAGAATCTTATTCAAGCAGGCATTGTCATCAAGACAAGAAGATGTGGGGATTGTCTTGACAAGTGTTGAGGGTGTTTCCATGTAGGGAATGAAGCTTTTTGGTTGCCCAACAAGACAAAGTGGTGTCTTTTCCATTACGAGTTGTCCACATCTAAAAAGGAATAAACAAAGAATTGCTTGTTAATGCATTATCTAGAATTTCTAAATTTTCAAATGAAAGGTTTCAATGTTCTAACAATTGAAAATTTTACAGGTTTCCATACGTTTATCTCCCCTGCACAGACAGTCATGGGTTTCAGTCCAGCACCTCGGGTTACAGCATTCTCCTTGAAATATCCTAATGCTCTAACACCAGATATCTTGAAGGTACATAAAGTAGAATCTCTTCATCTTCTTGGTTCAATGGTGAATTGGTCACAAACTCATTAGTAACCATCTAACATGTTTCCTTGATTATTTTGTTTAAGTTGTCTGACATTACAACTCTAGGATTGAATATACTAGCTGCATAGACAGAAGTAAAGAAAAATATGCATTTTAATAGTCTCTAGGACTTCCATGGCATGCCTGTTGGTTTTCAGAGAGCAAAATAATAATAATATTTTTTATTTCATTCTTCTTTTATTCGACTCAATATAATTTACACATATATAGGAGAGTCTACTCCTATATTCAAGGAGAGATTACCTCCACAAATCCCTATTTAGTTGTGATTGTTACTCACGTAACAATACACAACTCAAATCATATCATAAGATAGGAATTCAAAATAGCAAAGATAAGTGACAACCACTGCACTAAATCTAAGCTAAAATCCAAATCCAAACAAGAAAGAACAATCAAACAAGAGGAATGAAATAAAAGCAATAAAACAGCAAACTCCCCATGTTGAAGTTGAATAACCTTCCTTGTCTCTCCTCAAAACAGCCTTTGCAAGTTGCCCTCAGTTCATTGTATGCAAGTACCTACAAACAATAAGCATGAATATTGGAGATATGTGGTTTTTAAATCGAAAATGGAGGAGAAAACCTTCTTTTATAGAAAGCTATTCGAACGGACGGACGAGATTGAAGTTCTAGAAAGATACTCAGATCGACGGTTGAGGATTCATGCGCCATAGAGTAGTGGGCTAGGGACAGCTATGAAATGGATGGTCAAGATCGAAAGGAGACCACAGACAATCAATGGTTGAGATTCGAAAATGAGAGAGAGTGGGGGAGATAATGGAGGAATTAAATTATTTAATTCATAAAAGAAGAATCTTTGACCAAGTGGGGGAATAATTTATTCAAATTATTTATTTGTGGAAGAAGAGAAAAATGGGCATTTAATTAAAATGATTCTGAAACCAATTTAATTAAATAAGAGGAAATAGAAAAGGAGGATTAAATAATTAATTTAGATTAATTTTTTAATAGTGGAGAAATAACAAAAGATAATTAAATAATTTCAATAATTATTTAACTATAGAAGAACGGAAGGATTAATGAATAGATAAATAATTAATAATAATTATTTAACTATAGACAAATAATGAAAAGCAAATAATTAAATAAATGATAATTATTTATTCATTGAAGGAAAGAGTGTTAGTGATGCAATTCAATTTATTTAATTAATCAAAGTAGAATGAAGATCAAGAGAATGAATTAGTTAAATAATTAACATTATTTAATTAATAGAGGAATGTGATCAAAGGAAATAATTAAAATTATTTAATTACGCAAGGAAGAAGGCCAAGACAATGTAAAAAAGACGCTCGTAGACCAAGAGATTTTTTAGTGTCTACATTTTGCCCCTCTTTGACATAATGCAGTTTATCGCATTGTGTCAAAGTAATTCAGTCAAAACATGCCCCGGTGAAAGCAATGTGGACGTATGCCCCCTTGGGAAAATTTTGCAAATTTTCAAAAAAATTAAAAAAATTTGGAAATTGGTCCGATAAGTCATTTTGACAACTAGGAGTTCAATGGTGGTGACATAAATGATTTTCGAGGTCATCTGGGGGGCCAAATTTAGGTGGAAAGTGGCGAAAGAGTGCATCCAGTACACATCCCTAGTGCAAGCCCTAGGAAACCCTAAATTTTTTGGCCTATAAATATGCATTTGATTAAGAAATTTGCTCATTTGTGCATTCCAAATTTAGAAATTTAGGAGTTTTGGGAGGGATAAGCTGAGAAGATGTCGATTCCACACTCCGCACACCAAGGCTATCGCATTCGTACCTTCTGCCGACCTGAAGGAGCAAAGGCCCTGATAAGTACTCCTAACCCACCTTGTCAATTTTTTGTTTTTTGTGCATTTAGGGCTAGGAAAACTTTAGCAAGGAATTGCATTGAACATTGTTTGACGCAATTGCATGCACGAACAACGCAGGTGACTGTAGTTTGTTGCAATCACCTCATCGTAACGCAATTGCTAGGGCAAGGGGGTTAGTTGCAGTGTGACACATTTGAAAAGGTGTGCCGCATTTGCTTTTTGTGTCGCAACACGTGACCAGGAATGACGCAATCGATAGAAAGCACTGCCAGCGCAAGGGGGAATGATGCATGTGAAAGGGGAACGACGCAACTGACAAGGGGTTGATTGCAACTGACCCCAGCGACGCATTAGCTGAGGCATGTGACGCAATTGCAATTGCATGACACATGTGCAAGAATAGTGACGCAAACGACTTTTGCAACACAATTGACAAGCAAAATGACGCAATTGACTGGTTAAAAATTTGCCCCAATTTAGGAAAAAATGACTTGTCCAATTTAGGTCCAATAGGTCAAATGAAGATTGTAAATTGACGTGATGAATTTTGCAATGACCTCGGGTTGTACTTCCCCCTATCTATACTTGAGAGTCACGACCGACGACATTTTGACTTCGAGATCAGCTATCGGATGTCGAGAGGCGCGCACTCCTAGATCTAGGATTGTTCTATGTCACATATATGCCCATTGTCAGGGCAAACTGAGGTATGCTGACAGAACTCGCAGAGCGATGGCACTCTGAGACTTGCACATTTCACTTGTCGATCAGGGAGGCTACTGTGACCTTGGAGGATGTGTACAGGATACTACGATTGCCGATACGCGAGGAGCGGGTGAGATACGATCCCGTTCGAGGGTTGCAGGCAATCTACAACCACTATGACTATGAGGGCATGTCAGAGCTTGGTGTACAGGGTTATGAGATCAGATGGGAGATCCTAGTAGAGAGATATGTTAGCTTCAACTGCGTTTTGTGCACATTGATCGCCGGTGTCTTGATTCCAAATCGCAGGGGCTGTGGGTTTCCAGTAGGGTGGGGAGAGGTATTAGCAGGGATGATGCAAGATGAGACATTCTACGCCTAAGGACCATGTTTAGGTATGCTTTACTTCCAACTGCATGACATTGCCTATCGAGGTGGACAAAGCATGAGCTACGGGGTGACACTACTGATGGTATGGGCGTGGGAGCACATAGCAATGTTCTGACTAGCAGTGGGATGGCAGATGGGAGCTGGTATACCCTATGCATATTTGTATGGTGGTGCAATGAAATAGATGCACGTGGGTGATACAAGATACTGGAGACACAACATAGATGTGTTGGTGAGCTTTGTTTGGAGACCCTACAGGGATTGCCAGCAGTGGGTGGATGAGGATGAGCATTTTCCCTAGTGTCGACAACCTAAATACTTGATCGATCGGACAATGTAGTCACAGCACATCATCAAGATGTACCTACCAGAGCAGGTTAGACGACAGTTTGGGGAGAGACAATGTGTACCTACGGGCACAACAGAGTTTGCACGCTCCTCACGGGAGGTGCATCCGTCGCAGACGAGGTGATACCAGGCCCTGCAATTAGACATAAAGAGATGATGCATTTGAAGCGGGGTTGCTGTGGGCACAGAGAGGGTCACGGTGGATCCCTAGGGCGGCTGCAGTGCATGGTAGTGACCCACAAGCCAGCTCCCATACTTGACCAGCAGGGGTGCATGAAGCGCGAGAGGCAATGGCCTGAGGCGGGAGGGTGATAGAAGGGGCTGTGAGGAGGGGACAAGGAGATGGGGAGCCGGGGGATGGAGAACAAGGAAAGTCATCCGAGAACAAGGAAAACAGAAAATCAAAATCATTAAAGAACAAAGAAAGGTAAAGTCATCGAAAAACAACAGAAATTAAAGACGTCGGATAAAATCCATCAAAACAGATCGAAAAAGATCATAGGCATGGATGTAGAGAGGGTTGGAGAGGTAGAGGTGAAGGCGATGATAGGTGGTTGATCCATGAATGCCAACTACAGAGCGGAGGCCACGGAGGCACTAGAGGCGGTAGGGGGGCATTGAGGGTCGGGAGAAGGATAGTCTGAGGACAAAGAGGGACACACTGGACAAAGAGGGTTCATAGGTGATTAGCGGAGCAACAGCGATCAGCGAATCTTTGGATTTTGTGTACACAGTAAGATCAATCATGGATGTGGCACAAGAGTTTGGTTAGATCGAAAGCATGGGGGTTACAAAGAGCTACTAGGATTTATATGAGAGCAAAGCACCGAAGAGGACAGAGTCAAGCTTCACGAGGTGTTAAATTTTGAACCAGAAATAAGAGCTAACAGAAAGTTAACAACAAGAACAAAACACACACCAAAATTACCCTGGGAAAACCCTCCTCCTGAGGGAGAAAAACCCAGCCAATAATATCTCTTATATTATTGAATCACAATGAGAAACTCCTTTACAATAGAGGCTGATAATGAAGGCCAGAACACAGCATCACAATCTGATACACATCCAGAACTGAGTGACCTCCAAACTGTCAATAGTTATCACAGTCTGCACCTTACACCAATCTGCACTTCAAAAATTCGAACTTCACCTCTGAATACAGAATGAATGTAAATACAAAGTGGTTTTCTAAACATAGCATGTCAGTTACATGCAAGTTAGATACCTCTGCATGTCAGAAGGTGACTGCAGGACAGTTACAAGAGGACGCACAAGAGGAATCATGCAACTAAATTTAGGAGGCATTACAAAAAGATTCCACTGCATGTCAGTTACAGATTGCATGCAGACTTTGAATAAGACAGTTTGAAGGTCGGCCCAGCTTCAAAATAGCAAATACAAAGACAAATTTTGAAGAATTGACCGACGGGCCACACAACACTGAATGGTTCATAGAGATCAACTGACATAGAGACACTGACATCCCTATATGGATAGGTGGGTCATCAACATTATTAATGTGTCTCCAGGCTCACCACAATGAGAGGACAGGAAGCCATCACCAGGTTCAGGAGAGCAAGGCAATTCCGGCTAGGACACATTTTGACATATGCATTATGACACTTTATTTTGATCATCGAGCCTACAAGCTCCATTTTATTGTATATGATACATCTTGACATTGTACTATGACACATTTTGAGCGATATATGATATGATTTTTGGCGGCGATTTATGATATGCAATCTTATGTGATTATGCTATATGGTTATGATTATGTTATGGATTCTTACGCTTTTATGATGTTTATTTATGAATTCTATATGATCATGTGATGGTGTGATATGATGGATGATTATGCATTAATAATGTTATTTATGCATCTTGTATGATTATGCAATGATGTGATATATTAATGCAGTACAGATGACCTAATTTTATGATGTGTTGTGCTATGTTAATACAATATAAATGACCTAGCTTGTGATATGTGGATGCAATTAATGTTATGTAATATGGTGTCTATGGATTATGCATGCAATGATTAAAAATGTCTAATGTGAATGCAAAATATGATGTATGGTATGATTATGATTATGCAATGCTTATAAAAACATCGATGCAATGTGTATGAAATGTGATAAATGGAAGTGGACTATGATTATAATGTTAAATGCAATGATAGGCCTAATATGTTATGATGCTATGAAATGATAATTCTATACGGATGCATTCTATGTTTTTTGTATTTTCTCATGCAAATATATGTGACTTATTATGATGATGTCTATAATGATAATGCTTTCTATAATGTTTCCTAACATGAGCATGTATGCAGGGTATTTTTGTGTGTCACAAGGCATTGTCAAGATGCAGATAGAAGAAATGTTAGCATGGAAGAGATGGATGTTAGGATGGACAAAAGGCTCCAATATTTTGCTAGATAAATAATAGGCTTTGCATTTAATCATCATTGGGCGGTAAAAATATGACAAATGGACAACAAACACCAAGGTATGACATAGACCAGGGTGTACAATGTCATCCACTTGCAAGAACAAGACAGTCCAAAAGACAAGGAATGTCATGACTCATATGAAGGACCCAATTGCCCCAGTCCTTTTGTCAAGACAAACCGCAGACAACAAGCAAAGAAAAGAGATCATGATCCATCATCGCTCCTCTAAATCCTTGGCAAGACATCCTCGAGGTGGCTAGTAACATGATCAAAGATAAACCAAAAGATAAGACAAACTCAAACCAACAAAGCCAATAGCCATTTAGATCGTTTGCCAAAGAAATAATGTTTGCTGATAGGATTGACAAGATTGATTGATGGGATTGATTAGGTTGACCAAGTGACCCATTGATTATGCCTGGTTTCAAGAAAGACATTTTGTTTAAGGCAGATGACCGAGTTGACCAATTGATTGAATGACCAAAGTCGATTGATAGATTG
Organism: Sequoia sempervirens; assembly: GCA_007258455.2. Classification (NCBI taxonomy): domain Eukaryota; kingdom Viridiplantae; phylum Streptophyta; class Pinopsida; order Cupressales; family Cupressaceae; genus Sequoia; species Sequoia sempervirens. The sequence continues at coordinate 7,231 of VDFB02202429.1, forward strand.
ACAAGGTTGATTAATTGATTGGATTGATTATGCCTAGTTTGAGGAAAGACACATCTTGTATAAGGCAAGATTAATTGACCAAGATGACAAGATTGATTGACCAAGTGACTAACTTGAGTTGATTTGATAAGGTTTGATTGACATGATTAACCGATGTGATGACACCTGGTTTCAGGAAAGACATATCCTACTTAAGGCGAAAGATAGGATTGACCAACGACGACGTCTAAATCTCAGGAAGGACACATCTTGACAGAAGACGAGAGATAGGACTGAATGAGGCAAATGACATAATGCTACATTCTAAAATCTAATATAAGACCAATGACTTAGGTGATAGTGATGATTGGGCAATTGATCGATTGAAGATTAAAGGCTTGTTGGATATGCTTGTCTGTTGATTCGCGATTTGGTTTGAACAGTGATTGCTCGAAGACAAAGGACACGACCAGACTTGACAAACCCTAAAGGACTGACCTAGGGCCTCAGGGGCTCATCAATTGATGGCCTTGCCTATGTTATACACACAAAGACCTTGTAGTTCGACTGATGCAAACCAAAATTGATATGACTCGAAAAAACCCTAAGGATAGACCTAATGTCTCGGGGTCCCATCGAGTGATGGCCTTGCCTACGTAGCAATGCGCAGAGACAACATAGTTCAACCAAGCTGACACAGACTTTGTTTTGGAAGTTTTAATGTTTTATGATTTTTTTTTAGATTTTGATGATTTTATGATTTTTTTGGATTTTGATGATTTTAAAGGCTGATACCATGTGTAGGATCCCATAAAGATTAAGTCAAGGAATTGCCCCTAGTCAAGTATAGGACCAACTTATTATGTGTGCGGGGATTGATGGATGCAAAGGATGGTCGAGAAAGCGAAGGACGCTAAATGTCGATAATTCCCAGGCCACGAGAAGGATGACGAAGCTTTATTATGAATAGATCATATGCGAAAGGTGGAAAACCAGGTAGAGTGATGGTAGACGGAGGAGCATAGACTGACTACACATGGTGCCTGTTTGCCAGGTTTTCACCATGGGGCCTATCCAAAACGCCACCAAAGTGGTTTTCACTTTTGGACGAATTATTTCTCTTTAATATTTTTTTTATTTTTTCCATTTTTTTGTATGTTTTGACCTTTGATGGGATACTCTAAGAATTAGGTGTAATATCTATGAAGGTGCATGTTGTTGATGGGCTCAAGCAACAGTTCACCTTCGGGAGTGGAGAGCTAATAAGCACCGGATCCATATGTTGTTGTGATGATATAAGGGCCCAACCAATTGGGTTCAAATTTTCCGAGCTTTTCTCGATCTGCCTGATTCTTCGGATTCTCTTTCAAGACTAGGTCACCAATGTCAAAACTTCTAACCTGAACCTTCTTGTTATAATTGCGGTGAAGACAATTTTGGTATGCTTGTAAATGGACCAAGGCATTCTGTCTCTTTTCATCCAATAACTCTAGCTCGTGTAGACGGGATACACGGTATTCTTCTTGATCGATCAACCCTTGCATAGACACCCTCAAGGACAGTAACTCAACCTCAATAGGAAGTATGGCCTCAGATCCAAAAACGAGGGAATATGGAGTGGCTCCTCTAGGGGTACGAATACTGGTATAGTAGGCCCATAAAGCAAGATTGAGTTGGATATGCTAGTCACGACCAACATCATCGACAACTTTTTAAGATTTTAAGGATAGTCTTATTAGATGCCTCAACTTGACCATTACCTTGGGGCCAATATGGGGTGGCGAAATGGTGTTGGATATGAAACTACTCACAGAGTTCACAAACATCATGATTCTTGAAAGGGCGACCATTGTCCATAATGATGGATTGAGCGATACCATAGCGGCATATAATGTAATTCAGAATGAATTTGGATATCTACTTACTAATAATATAGGTCATCGAGATGGCTTTGATCCATTTGGTGAAGTATTTTATAGCAAGAAGGATAAATTTGTCCATTTGCGGAAGTGGGATGGATCTTTCCTACGAGGTCGAGTCCCCATTGAGAGAATGGCCATGGTGATGTAAGTGGTTGCAATTCTTGAGTTGGCACATGTATGAGATCTCCATGAATTTGACATTGATGACATTTCTTAACGAAATAATAGGCATCACGTTCCATTGTAGGCCAATAATATCCCGTCCTCATAAGCTTTCTAGCTAAGGTAGGACTAGCAGAATGAGCTCCGCATATACCATGGTGAACCTCATGTAAGGCCATTTGTGCTTCATTTGAGTCGAGACATCGGAGGAGGGTGTTGTCTAAGCTACGATGATAAAGGGTATCTCTGATGATGGCATATTTAGAGGCTTGTCAGATAAAGGTTTTGTGTTGGTTGGGGGACAAGTTTAGAGGGATAATCTGGTCATGTAGATAGTTGTAAATGTCCTTGTACCAGGGAGATTCAAGACCAACAAGTTCGCACACAAGTTCGGTTTAAGGGACATCAAACACAGGGACCAACAGCTGTTCCACCAAGAACTCATATTGTGATGTTGCCATTGCATCTGCTGCCTTGTTCTGGATTCTCAGTATTTACTCAAAGGTAATAGCTTCAAAGTACAATCTAAAACTATCAACCATGCACTTGTAGGGCATCAACTTCTCATCCTTGGTATCATAATCATCATTGACTTGTTTGAACACTAACTGGGAATCACCATAAACTTGAAGATCCTTGATTTTCCATTTAATTGCCATTCAGAGTCCTGTTAGTAATGCTTCATACTCAACTATATTATTGGTGCACGAAAAATGCTATTTGAAACAACTTAGGAATGGAATCCCCCTGAGGTGTGATGAATAAAATGCCAGCTCTTGAACCATGACTTGTGTAGGACTTGTCGAAATACAATTTCCATGTTGGTGTCTCTATGACAAAAATTGATTCATCTAGAAAGTCGGAAAAGAGGATGATCTGCTTTCATTGGTGAATCTGCAAGTTGATCAGCTATCAATTGTTCTTTTATTGCCTTTCGATCCACATATTCAATGTCATATTCACTTAAAATCATTACCCACTTAGCTAGTTGTCTTGTCAGAGCTGCTTTACTAAGCAGGTACTTCAGAGGATCAATTTTGGCTATCAACTTTGTCTTATGGTTTAGCATGTAATGTCTCAATTTCTGAGTTGCGAATACAACTACCAGGCATGCTCGTTCAATAGGGTTGTAGTTTAACTCATATCCAACTCAAGGTAAGACTGATGTAGTAGATCACTCGTTCTTTGTCATCATCATTTTGTGCTAATAATGCCCCCAGTGTTGATGTAGTTGTTGTTACATACAATATCAAATGTCTACCATCAATTGAAGGCATAAGATCTGGTGGAGTCAATAGATAATGCTTAATTTGATCAAATGCTTCTTGACATTTTTCAGTCCAAATGAAGGGAATTCCTTTTCATAACAAATGTTGAAATGGATGAATCTTATCTACTAGCTGGGGGATAAATCTACGAATTGATTGCAGTCTTCCTTGTAAAGTCCTTAGTTGACTGATGTTGGTGGGCAGTGACGTGTCCAAGATAGCTTTTACTTTTGTAGGGTCAACCTCTGCAGGAGACAATGTATCCTAAGAGTTTGCCTGATTGGACCTCGAAAACACATTTCTTTGGATTTAACCTGAGTTTGTATTTTCAAGTCTTGCGAAAATATTATCCAAGACTACCAAGTGACCATTTCTTTCTAGAGATTTTGAGAGATCATCAACATAATCCTCCATAAGTGCATGCATGTAATCATGAAAAATGGTAGTCATGGCTCTTTGCTATGTAGCTCAAGCATTCTTAAGTCCAAATGGCATAACGTTCCAACAGAAGGTTCCCCAGGCACATGTGAAGATTGTCTTTGGTTGATCTTTAGGAGCAATCCTTATCTGATTGTAGCCTGAGAATCCGTCCATAAGTGATAACATTTCATATCCAACATTGAGGTCCACTATGATGTCAATATTCAGTAAGGGGAAACCATCTTTAGGACAAGCCTTGTTAAGATCCTAAAATTCATGTGCATACTGACGGCCATTCGCTTCTAGTGACAGGAACAAGATTAGATATCCACCGCGATAATCAATAGAGCTGCATGAATCCCACATCCAAAAGTTTCTTTTAGTTCAACCTTGACCCTCATGAGTGCACCAGGTGCATTTTCCTTAGCTCGCTTTTTATATGGCTTTGCATTTGTATCAATAATGGATAAAGTGATGTAAAACAAGGCCGAGGTCCAACCCGTGCATATTAGCATATGACCATGCTAAATTAACTTCTCTCTAAAAAAGAATGTTGTAAACCTCGTTTCTTTTTCCTTAGTGGTCAAAGATGTTGCCAGTTGTATGATTCTAGAGTTATCTTGCGTCCCAATGTTCACTTCTTCTGTCTCTTCTACGAGCAATGGTGATTGCTCTCGATCTATAGGGAGACTGTCCAATCCCCCATCCTCAAGCGCCTCAAAGAGATTTTCACCTTCGAATACGTCCTTTATTTTTACTTTTTCATGGACAATAGGCGCCTTTCCATTTTCACCTGAAGACCTATTCTTTTTATTTTGACTTTTTTCATTTTCACTTTTGTGACTAGAGGAAAGGACAGCCTCACCAAAGTATGTTGCACTATTGAGTTCTATGACGAAGCCAACCTTATGATCCCCACTTGGTATTCCTTCATGAAGTCCCATGAACTCAACAATTGCTTCGGCGTTCTCGAATGTGTCTAAACTCGGTGGTCCTTGTTGGTCCCAATCTATTAACTGTGGGTAAACGAGGGATAGGCCACCATCGGTGTTGTCAAGGGTCATGGTGTAGGCAGATAAGGTGAAGACAAAGGTAGAGTCATCGCGTTCCCAGAAGGTTTCGATCCAAGCTTCCCTTTGCAAGGGAATCTTTTGTTTGAGATTTGACAAGTTTTGTGGGGGACCAATTTTAAACATCCGATTGAACATTTTCTCAAAGATAAGCTCACCAGGTTCTCTAAACATTTCCTCAAGGTTATAGTCGTTGAATGATTTATCAAAACCCCATTCCCATTGGTTGGAATCGGAGTCAGAATAATAGTCCTCAGATGTCTCGATTTCGTTTGAAGCATTAATGGTCTCACTCGAAGGCAACCCAGTACCAAGGACGTTCACTTTTGTTGGTACAAACCCTAACCCTCTATACTTTGGTAATTTAGGAGGCAGTAAAGGTTCCACTATCCCATGTTTGTTTAGACGAAGGTTGCTGTGTCCATCATATCCTTGTTGCTTCATTAAGAGGAACCCTTTTGGATATTGTTCAACTGGCAACTGCTTAGGTTCTATGTCCTCTTCTTTATACAACCATGTGTAAATGTGGTCATCCAAAGATTCTTTGGCTAACTCCCCCCATTTAGTGAAGGTGGTAAAAGGATTGTGGATGATAACCTTAAGATGCATAAGATGCGGTTTGCCATAAGACTTTGGTGATTTAGGCAACTTTCCAATGCAAAATAGGCTCTTCATGTTGTATCTCCGCACCCTTTGTCTTGAATTTGGATTTTGGGTTTGGAAGGTGTGGTGAAACGAGTGGATGATTTGACGAGGTCAGATGGATCAATGTAGTGGGAAGAGGTGGAAGATGAGGCCTCTCGATTTATGGGCACTTGGTGTTCAACGGTTCATTTTAGGTTAGTGCAATACTGAAAGGGATCAAGATCGCCATGAATAGTAATTTCAATGCCATCATGTGGAAACTTGAGGCATTCGTGGTATGTGGATGGTATGGCCTTCGTGGCGTGAATCCATGGGTGGCCAAGGAGAAGGTTGTAGTGTTATTCCAAGGACTATTATTCCGACTCTGATTCCAACCAATGGGAATAGGGTTCTGATAAATCATTCGATGACTATAACCTTGAAGAAACGTTTAGAGAACCTAGTGAACCTACCTTTGAGGAAATGTTCAATCAAATGTTTAAAATTGGTCCCCCGCAGAACTTGTCAAATTTCAAACAAAAGATTCCCTTGCAAAGGGAAGCTTGGATCGAAACCTTCTGGGAACCCGATGACTCTACCTCTGTCTTCACCTTATCTGCCTACACCATGACCCTTGACAACACCAATGGTAGCATGTCCCTCGTTTACCCGCAGTTAATAGATTGGGACCACCAAGGACCACCGACTTTAGACACATTCGAGAACAATGAAGCAATTGTTGAGTTCATGGGACTTCATGAAGGAATACCAAGTGGGGATCATAAGGTTGGCTTCGTCATAGAACTCAATAGTGCAACTTACTTTGGTGAGGCTGTCCTTTCCTCTAGTCGCAAAAGTGAAAATGAAAAAAGTCAACATAAAAAGAATAGGTCTTCAGGTGAAAATGGAAAGGTGCCTATTGTCCATGAAAAAGTAAAAATAAAGGATGTATCCAAAGGTGAAAACCTCTCAAAGGCGCCTGAGGATGGGGGATTGGACAGTCTCCCTATAGACCGAGAGAAATCGCCATTGCTCATAGAAGAGACAGAAGAAGTGAACATTGGGATGCAAGATAACTCTAGAATCATACAGTTGGCACCATCTTTGACCACTAAGGAAAAACCTGAGTTTACAACATTCTTTTCAAAGAGAAGTTAATTTCGCATGATCATATACTGATATGCTTGGGTTGGACCTCGAGCTTGTTTTACATCACTTGCCATTGATACCAAATGCCAAACCGTATAAACAGAAGCTAAGGAAAATGCACCCGCAGATTGCACTCCTAGTCAAGGTTGAACTAAAGAAACTTTTGGATGTGGGATTCATACGCTTTATTGATTATGCAGATTGGATATCTAATCTTGTTCCCGTCACTAAACCAAATGGCCAAAGAGTATGCACGGATTTTAGAGATCTTAACAAGGCTTGTCCTACCCCTTACCGAATATTGACATCATAGTGGACCTCACTGTTCGATATGTAATGTTATCAATTATGGACGGATTCTCGGGCTATAATCAGATAAAGATTGCTCCTAAAGATCAACCAAAGACAGCCTTCATGTGTGCCTAGGGAACCTTCTATTGGAACATTATGCCATTTGGACTTAAGAATGTTGGAGCTACATATCAAAGAGCTATGACTACCATTTTTCATGACTACATGCATGTACTTATGGAGGATTATGTCAATGATCTTCTTTCAAAACCTCTGGAAAGAAGTGGTCACCTAGTAGTCTTGGATAAGATTTTCACAAGACTTGAAAAATACAAACTCAGGTTAAATCCAACGAAAGGTGTTTTCGGGGTCCAATCAGGAAAACTCTTAGGATACATTGTCTCCCGTAGAGGAATAGAGGTTGATCCTGCAAAAGTAAAAGCTATCTTGTACATGTCACCGCCCACCAACATCAGTCAACTAAGGACTTTACAAGGAAGACTGCAATCAATCCGTAGATTTATCACCCAGCTAGCAGATAAGATTCATCCATTTCAACATTTGTTACGAAAAGGAATTCCCTTCATTTGAACCGAAAAATGTCAAGAAACATTTGATCAAATTAAGCATTATCTATTGACTCCACCAATTTTTATGCCTCTGATTGATGGTAGAAATTTGATATTGTATGTATGTAACAACAACTACATCAGCACTGGGGGCATTATTGGCACAAAATGATAATGATGGCAAAGAACGAGCAATCTACTACATCAATTGTACTTTGGTTGGATATGAGAAACTACAGCCCTATTGAACGAGCATGCCTAGCAGTTGTATTTGCAACACAGAAATTGAGACATTACATGCTAAACCATAAGACAAAGTTGATAGCCAAAAT
>VDFB02202430.1:0-10861 GCA_007258455.2 Sequoia sempervirens
TTGAACAAAATACAATGGAATTTGGTCATTATTTGGGTATAGACCATGTGTTGCGAGAAATTGTGGGTAGATCAATGAGGCCATAGCATGATTGGCACATCTAGTGACCTAGTATCCCCTAACTTTATGCATATTTTGATAAAATGGAAAACAAGTGGCTTTATCATTTCTTTGGTGACACTATCTTGTATTTGTTTAAGGGAAACGTCACCATGTACTTCTTCCCACATGTGGGAAAGAATAGCAGTCACTCTATCTGGGGAATATGCACTAGTCCTCTCAAATTCATCTTTTAGTTTTTCTAGACTATGCAATATTAACATGCATGGTTCACTATATATCCCCGGGTTTGCACCCTGTGCTAATGAATCTCTCAATTTTTTTATCTCATTAGTAGTATTTGCAAACAAATAATTTGGCACAGGTGGAACATGATATGCATTTTCCATGTTATATATATATATATATATATATATATATATATATAGTACACCTAAAAAAATAATGGAGACTTTGGTGAAATAATATGTCTGAATGAGAGGGAATACAAATCTAAAATGCTTGGAATAAATTCATCTACTCTGTCAATAGTATTTTCATGCTATTAACAATTTTAAAGAAAGGAATTGGAGACAACTGCAATCTATAACATAACGTATTGGAAATGGTTCCGATTTTAAATGGAAATGAAGAATTAGAAGAAAGAAAGGAATAAGAATACAAAGATTAAAGTATAAATTATTTGAAAATGGTGGGGATAAAAATATTTATTAATGCTTGTTGACATAAATGGGTTCAATTATATGGCTGAGAACATAAAAAATTATAGATTGGAAAGTAAGATAAATATCTCATATTAATAATCCGTCCTAATGAAGTTTGGAAGCTTCGTTGCATGTATTTATAAAATATCTCACTAATCCAACCATACATATTATATATGTTAAAAATATATATAATTGTTATGCCCAAAATTTTTCACTATATCTTGACGTGGATCTCCTTCAACTAGATCAATTAATTTTTTTTTTGTAATGTTGGAGGAAAATAGATTTAATATCATTAGAGTTTAGTTAGTTTTAATCAATGTTGTATGATTTATTAAACATTTTTTTAATATTTAAATGTAGGTGTTTTGGGGAGTAGTAGTGATAGATCTAGCTCATTGAGAAAGGATATAGGTAGAGAGGAGGAGTGACCTTGACAAGGATTGAGACATGGATTACCTCAGGGTGGTAGATATGAGTGGAACATATCCATAGAGAAGGATAGGCTAAGAGGATAGATATAGGAGACAAATACCTTAGGGGCACCTTTTTAGTTGTGTGTATGCTCTACAAAGTGGATTTACTCATGAGTGCTTTGATGTATTTGAAGACACATTTGTATGAGAACATAGATAATATGATATGGGAACTATTAGTTGTGTTGATGATGGGTGTGATATTTTATGTGTATGTTGATGATGTGCATGATATATAGTTATATTTCTTATATTTGGATGCTCATAGGTATGGATCATTTCTTGTAGTTGTGTTGATGATGGGTGTGATATTTTATGTGTATGTTGATGATGTGCATGATATATAGTTATATTTCTTGTATTTCTTGTATTGGGAACTAAATTAGAGAGAAATAGACCAACCACTCAACTCCTTAGAAAATAAGCTCGTGAATCTCAAACATCATTCCAATAAAACATTAAAAATAATGAAATTCTCTTTTCTTAATGCAAGAATCAAATGAGCATTTGTGGGTTTGCATCCCACCAAGCATGTCAATTTGTAAGCATTGAATTTAAATAAATGAGACATTGAGGAAAATAAATGTAGACTTCAAATTGAATTAAAAAATCACCTCTAATAGAGTGAAAAGATGAATTAAACAAAAAAATGAACTAAAATTATAATGAAATGCATATTGACAAATGGATATATCTTGCAAATGATAAAACATTTATTTCCCAACTAGATAAAATATACTTGCTCAAAATTGAGACGATAAAATGATGGATTTGATCTCAATTTATAGATTTTTTATATGATGGATAAATTGCTAGGATTTGATCATGTATCATGAGTTTAAAACCCAATTAAAATGTGGCTACTATTATTACCTAATTAACTAATTTATTTATTTAATGAGATTTCTTAATTATTTTGATCAATGAATTGATTGAATTATTTTCAATTTTTATCTAATTTGATTAAATATGTTAAATAATTTGATTGATATATAAACTAATTCATCATAATTTTCATTGAATTATCTAGAAATAATAGATTTACTTGGATTTATTTTAATTTATTTCAATATTTGTGAGAGAATGATTAATTTAAATATTTGGTTAATTTATTCTACTTGAGTAACAATGGAGGCCAATTTGATCAATAGGAGAGCATTCATCCCATCCCAAAAAGGGAGTACATTTAGAGTTTGAGACTTTTTTTTCAAAATGTTGAAGAAATTTTTCAAGATTGATTGTTGGCGTGTGGAGTTAGTAATTTGGGTGACCGTAGGTGACCAAATTCTATATGAAACTCTCTAGTTAATGTCTCTCTCTTAGGTAGTGTCTTTATTTTTGTTTAATGCTATGGATCTTCTTCAAAATTATGGTTTAGTTGCTTGGTTTGTAGTGGATTATTTTTTATAAGTTCTTTTTAGACCATTCCCTAAAAAATTCCATTCAGGATGATAACTTACATAATGAAAAATATTTTGTTGGGTGTTTGTTTAGACACAAAGTTTTAAAGGAAAACTCTAGTTTCCTTTGTGTTTGAATTTCTTTGAAATGAACCTTGCAAGAATGGGATGAATCTTTAGTGGATAATACAATCAATGGACATAAAATAGAATTAAGCAATCTATTGTATGGAGAAACAATGGAGGCACATAAGGAAATGTTGTTTCTCCTCACTCATGTCCCTCACCCTCTGCTAGTTTTTGCTATATATAATATATGGGCACTCAAAAAAATATGTAATATATGTCTTCTTTTTAGGTTTTTTTCATTTATGGTAGGTTTTCTTAATCAATTTTGTCTATATATGATTGCTACAATCCTATTTAATGGGTCTCTTGGTTTTGTCCCTACACCTTCATGATTTGTGGGTTGACATGCCCTTCTCTATTTTGTACTTTTACTATGGAAATTTTTACAATAAATATTTTAATTAGTTTAGGCTTTGATCATTTTAGGTCTGAAAAGAAAAATTAATTTGATTTTGATAAAGTGTAGGAATTAAGGTATCATGAATTTTGTTAATAAGTGGATGTTAGGTGTTCGGGTGGGGACTATGTTATGGATATGAGTGTATGTGAGATTTAGTGTCTACAAAATCCAAAGGTAAATCAAAATGTTATAAACATCAAATTTTTTTTGGAAGGATAATATAAAACCAAATCTAAACACAATATAAACATTGTAATCACAACCATATGTACTATATATATGAGATTGCATACAACCATGTGTAAAATTTACAACTATGTAAAATTTATTCATATGTTGTTTATTAAGAAAAAATGTCATAAATTATATTTCTAGAAATAAAAAGGACTACAAATATGGAGGGAAAAAATTAAATAATCTCAACATAACAAGGATTTTACAAAGTGGTAGATAATTTTCTCAGAAGAAAAAGGATGTGTTGTGCACAAGACAACAAACCACTTTTTCATGTTTTTTGATGTCTAAATTGAGATGCACGATTATTTTAAAATCTTCACATGCATCTTAAAGTGGAAAAAAATGTAATGATAAAATTTGCATATCCATATTATTCCTATTGTATTTTTTGCCTCATTTTGAATATATATATATGGTGCAATATTGTGCAAAGTGGTAATAATTCCCCTAGAGTTTATGACCTATGATATAGACATAAATCAAACAATTGAACTCCATTTTTTCCTCACACACATCTTATCAAAGCATTTTTTTGACACATATCCACATATCCACACATCCACTTTTCCTAATGAATCTTATGTGTATGTCTAATGGTGGCATGTGGAAGGATAAATATGGCTATTGAAAACTTTACCATTATCTTGACAACTAATTATGGCTATATGATTATCTTATTGTAATGAACCTAAGTTCATTCGATAGATATTAGTGAAGTTGAATTAGGAAGCATGGATTGTACTTTATTATACACATTTTACGTTTAAAAATATGGGTCTAATTTTTGGGATATTGAAAGTTAAATTTCTTCAATAGTATATCCAAGGTATAGGGATATATTAGTGGTAAGAGTAGTGTAGGATAAAAAGGAGAATGTATAAAGAGGGGAATGTCTAGAAAGGTAATGACATGGTAATGGAAGGAGAAGTTACACTATAAGGTTAGATGGAGAAAGCATAATTATTTTATAGGTATCATCATGCTACTAGAAATTACTCCATATGAATCACATGTTGATGATACTACTATAAGGGTATGCACATGAATATTTTTATTGTAAATGATATTATTATCAAATAATACAATTGGTTCATGTTTTTGGTTGTGGGATTTTTCTTCCAAGAGGATTTTCCCATGTACATAATTATGTTATAAATTTATAATTTATACATTTTTCTTGTAACTAAAATTAAATCTATTTTGCATATTTATCTATTGATAGGTTAATATGGACATTTTTAATGTTAAAAATGATACAATTTGTGGTTCTATTTGAACTTCATAACTTTATATTTTTTGTTTCCATATGCTATTAAGTTCTTATATATGTTTCACTTGGTCTTTCCATTTAGGAGCAGGCTATACATAGCTTTGATTGTTGAAATGGGAAGGCATATTTTATTTACACATAAAACATAAAAATGTATGCAAAATGGGGAAGCAAATCCAATTTGAATTCAACAAACTTGAAAACATTTTAAAAACTTCCAAACAAATCCAATTTGAATTCAACAAATTTGAAAACATTTTAAAAACTTCCAAACAAATCCAATTTGAATTAACAAATTTGAAAAAAATTGCATCTAGGGTCTCGAAATTTAACATATCAATGCATTTTAAACTCTAAAAAATTTGAATTTCAGATACCTGGTGCTCGTTATGGAAGTCAGGTTGATGAATTTTGGAGAGACCAAGTTGAAGTTGTGCTCATCAGAAAGAAGAAATCAGTTCACTCACCGTCATGATCTTGATTTGCTGCACATAGGGAAAGCAATGGTAATTTTAGAAAGTGAGTCAAAATTTGAGAGCTTTTGTTTTTTTGTCATATGTAAAGGGGTTTAGTCGAACCCAAGTTTGACTGAACCCATTTAAATATGGTTTTTTTAATTTAGGGTTTAGGGTTCGACCAAACCCCTTGAGTTTGAGGAAAAAGAAAAAAATGAAATTTCCTTCCTCATATAAATTGTAAACCACTATTCTGAAGTCACCGAGAAAATAATCATTATGAAGATCAAGTACCATTGATAAGTTTAAGAGATCAATTAAAATATTCAACAAAAAAAGAAAAAAAGAGAAAATAGTTAAAGCTAAAAAAACAACTACAACCAAGCTACTATGTTAATAAATTCTCCTCTTATGTAGTCTTCATTTCCCTATAAATTGTGGCCTCCTTGTACAAATTAGCTATTGATCACCATAGTGAAACAAATTTAAAATTTTGAAATGGTTAAACATTATTATTATTTTTATTTGTATAAGTATAATTATTATGGGTTCATTTATCCTCTCCTACTCTTCCTAACAAGGTTCTATTTTACAAGCCTCATATAAATGTTAGGGTTCTAACTTCTAAAAATTGAATAGTGTCAACTTAATCTCATTAGACAATGCTCCCATAGTATTAATGAGGCCAACTTTTTATCTATCAAACTTAGTTATGTTTACATTGAATAAGAATTTGATACCTTTATCCTGATACTTGAACTAAGATATCTTGGCTCTAATTTTAATCATTTTATCTAAAAATTATTGGTGACATATCCATTTGTGTTTAGTTTTAATCATTTATTATTGCAATTAATTATTACAAGGAGATTCTTGAAGCTTGTATTCCATCCCCACCATTTTTACTCTAAATGTTTGACATTTTATTTCAACTTAAAGTCTAAATTTTATTCTTAATGATATACATATTTTTCTAGGATAACATATATTCATTATATTTCACTAAATGTGTTCAGGCATAGAAGAAAAAACTTCAATATATCTTTAAGATAACTTTGATACCATCAAGATAATACCACCTTTCATTGCATTAATATCAAGGTTAACTAACCCTTCATCTTTACATGCTTTTCAATTAGAGTATCCTCTAGTAAAAATAGAAACATTAATAGTGTGGTTATCAAAGAGTGTCTAGTGATGCACACATCACTATTATTAATAAATTATAAGATTGTAAGAAATGTTTATGGAAGAAATAACTATCTAATAGAGAATATAATGTATTAGTACATATCTAACTATTACACATTTTAAATAAAGCCCCTTTAAAATCTATCTTATTGCCATTTAATGAGTCAATTAGGTTCAAAATTATTTTCATCTTATTCCCCCAAAATTCATCACCTTTACAACAAAACTTGATTTCATCTAATTTATCTTATTTATTCTCAAATCATATTAAAATCACCACATTCAACTCTAAGTGTAGTGTCCCTCTAGTTTCGACACTCTATTTTAGTTGATTTCGCTTGATAGATGCTTTAATTGATTGTGATACTATGTTGTTCCTTTTGAGATATGACTTTGATATTATGTTGCTTTGTACTTCGTGGATGATGCTTTTGACATCCTAATCATCTAGTTGTGTTTTTGTGTTGTTATTGAGACAGACACATATGTGATATGGTTTATTTGCTTATGAGTTTTCGTGTCGTTATCATGTTGAAATGATTGTTTATGAATTATCTTGCTCATCAGTATTAGTGAAGAAGAAAGTGTAGCATTAATCATTCATGAGTACCCTACTACATTGAAATTCTTCTTCACGATGTGTTTTTTGATATAAGTATATATGTTTTAACAATGATGTTTCCTGTAGATACAGGTATTGGGTATCGGCTCCACCTGCTTGACAGGTCTGAGCGTACCCTAATGCAATAAAATTATGTTGATCTAGAAGTATTGAAAAGTCCTTTTTGAACCATCGTTCTTTTTTAAACGAGCACCTATTTGTTACCCCTCTTTGTTGTCCAGTTTGTTATGTTGTGTTGTGTTTGTCTATATTGTTTTGTGTTTGGGAATTTAATATTTAAGTTCAATGAATATCTGTTAATGTATTTATAAATACTTATGGTTATGTTTTTGATTTAATTTATTAATTTAAATTAAATAAGTTATTTATTTTAATAGTGAAGGTTAATTATTTCAAAAGTATTTAATTAAATATAAATTGTTGATTTACTTGTGCAAACAAGATTTAATTGGAAAGTAGATATTAAAGAAAATATATTTTCAACATGTTATGAATCTTTGATTTGAAGTTGAAAATCTGATTTCATATTAAAAGGGTAAATTGAACTAGGGTATGTGCAAGATCATCATGGAAAAAATAAACCCTTAAGTGGCAAAAAAAAAGAAAAATTAGAGTTAGGCAACTTGACATAAAAATTCTAATAAGTTATCTATATTATTTCAAAAATATGGAAGAATAGAATCTGTAGCAAATTGAATGTAGTTTGAACTACTAGGTTTGTTTAAAAAAAAAAAACTATTTGGTGAAAATTCAAAATTTGTCACGGTCTTCAGCAAATCTCGGGGAAAAGTAGGTGTTTTTGTCCTGGCTCACTCTATTACAATGAAATGATAATTATTTTTACAAGATTTTTGGAGGTATAAGTAGAGGACTCATGTCCTGATGTGATACATATTTTTTTGTAATTTTTTTCCAAGTAAATAATTAATTATGATTTTTTTATTACAACTTTTTAAAAAAAAAACTTGTATGTCTAACCACCTTAACTTGGTCAAAAATTCATGAAATTCAATTTTTGTTTTTTTAATCCTATAGTATGTGAAGCATAGAATGTGACACATATTTTCGATTCAAAAAATGTGATACCATTTGAAAGCTCTAGATGTTTTTCAATCAGCCTATCAATGAGGACTTTAGTCGTAATTAGAATAGAAAATGAATAATAATTACTTATCAAATTCAAAGTAAAGCATAATTTATATTGGTGGAAAGTTGAGAATATCCTTTAAAAACCCTTTTCATTTCATCAATTTTGGGTAAAAAAATGTGTTCAGCCACATACCCATGATATTGCCACTTTTTGGCCCATCATGATCTTGCACATACCCATTGATTGATCTATTTTGATTGCATAATGATCTATCAGTTAAGTTTTATGATTGAGAGTAAATTGAATGCATTAATATCTTCTGGGGGTTGCAATTTTTGGAATTCATGACAATATTTTGGAAAAAAATTCACCACAACAGTTTTAGTATATCTTTGCACAACAGCTATTTTTTTAAAAAAAAGAGTTTTTGATCTCAAATTTTGTTTGCAAGCACAATATTGGGTTGGATTGTATTGGGTTTCTTCGTCAAGATTTGATGAATTTAAGCAGCATTGGAAAAAGCTTCAGAATTCATTTTCAGCTAGTCATCACACTTTAAACAGGTTTTCTTCTTTGGTTTTAAATTTTTGTGTTTAATTTTGAAAACATAATGTTGAATTTTGTTGTTTTGTAAATAAATTATTTTGTTGAACTGATAGAAACAACAAAGAAACAAATTAGAAGAGTATTTGAATTTTAAAGTAGAAAAGAATAAAAATACTTAGCAATTAAATTATTCTAGATCTGAAATCATCTTTAATTTGGCTGTGAAATAAATGTGTTAGCATGAATTTGAAGTTTTAAGAAAAGATTGAAGATCTTCTTTTATTTTCAAAAATAGATTTAGAGAAATTCCTGATCTGAACATTTAAGTGTTTGTAGATTAAATTGAGACATCGTGGTATTCATGGTTTATTGTGTTATGAATTGCAAACTTTCTAAATTGAGAAGATTTTTCATTTGTCTTTGATATTACTCTATAACCAATCCTTTATTCATAATTTAACTATATATCTCCAAAATTTTACTATATAAGGCACATAGGGATATAGGGAGATTATTTTATTAAACTGTCAGTTACTTCCCACTCTTGGGAACTTCTATGTTTTAACATTTTTTAGTATGCATCAAGTATTCTGATATTCTCATCACCTATCACCTATAGGTAAATTCCATTTAGTTTTATTATAATTTATCCATTAGATTTGTGTGCAACCTCCTTCTAATGGTACCTACTATATAATCTTTCATTAGAAGATTTAATTTAAAACATTATCTGTAGCATGTAATTTCCATTTTGCATGAAAATTTCCTCTTTACCAGTGTAGTTGGCTGAAGTAACAATTTATCCTTTGGAATTTTGTTATTTCTTTGAGCCATATCTATAAATACCATAATATTTCTTGCCATAAATTGCTCGCGGGCTGTAGCTAGTGATTGGAGATTTTATTTGGTGAAAATATTCCCATATAGTTGAAACTGCTCCTCTTCAGTTGTCTTTTATCTTTTAGATAGGAGAAACTCCACTGAGATGTCATTTCTTTTATTCTTTTCATCATGCATCTAGTTTTGATTTTTCCGCACCTATGTATACTTGACAACATGCATGCATTTTAAAAGTTCAAACTTTATGTGCTTTTTGTATTAGGTTGGTATTACGATTCACTTAATGTTTAGTTTAAAGAATACTTTATAATCCTTGAATATTTTATATTCTGATACTTGTGCATGGTGTGTTTCATATTTATCTTTAGTTGAGTGTTTCACTCTTATGATAGCGAATTTCTTGTTGGCAGAAGAATACTATCTACATATGTCTTGCTAAATATAGGCATTTATTATTTTAAACTTAATTCGCAATCAATGGTGATAAAAGGTTGATTTTGTTAGATGGACAAGAACAAAAATATTTTAATGAGAATATTGTTTTAGTAAGTGATTTTTGAATAGGTAGTAATTAGATGTCTTTATATGGCATGCTAGTTACATGTTTTGTAATTTGATCCTTTATAAAATTGAATAAAACAAATGACTCTTAGATCGCTATTGATACATTTCATTATATAATAAATTATACTTTTTTTAAATGAGTGATTTAAAAATGTAAAGGATTTTTATCATTCGTACTAAATTATAATAATAGATGTATATCCTTAAGAATTATAAGACATTTAATTATGTCAAAAGATTATAAAATTTTAATTCATGAAGATCGAATGCATGAATTGTGGAGTTGTGTACATGTTATAATTTAGGTGTGTACACACAGTGTTATTGAGATATGTTTTTATTTCCTTAGAGGCTAGGAAAGTGAAAATCGTATTGATAAGTTTGTTACGCTTTAATTTATGTTGTTCAAATTACAATGTTTTTATTTTGGGTATAGCTTTTCACATTTTGTTGTAGTCTAAAGAGACATCTTAGAGATTATTGTCTGTCTCTAGTGAAACATGTAAACATTTGTAGTTTTGATCTTTATGGTTGGTAGCTACCCCTAGTCTTTTGATGTTGAGTTATGTTATAGAAAGAGTGGCTTGTGGTAGGGGCCAAAATCCTAAGAGCTTGTTTGGGTAACCTATCATAGGTATATAAATTCAGTGGAAACCTAACTAATGTATTAGAAGTTGGGTAGAACTAAACATTAACCCAGATAAAAAATTTTCCTTGCTTACTTTCTTAATGCTCATTTAGATTGAGAAAAGGTTGAGAAGGGTTGTAATGGATAGTCACCTATCTTTTCTTCTTGAAAGATGGAAAGACTCCACATTAGTCTGCATAAGGGCCAGGAATCGGTAGAGACTACCAGGGTAACTCTTGGAGAGGG
>VDFB02202431.1:0-26694 GCA_007258455.2 Sequoia sempervirens
TAATTAAATAAATCATTTTTTTATTTGACCTTTTATTCTTCTATAATTAAATAATTGTCAAAATTATTTAATTGTGTTTCATTCCTCTCTTTTGGATAAATAATTCAAATTAATTATCCAAGTCTAATTTTCATCTCTCCATTTAATTAAATTGATAAATTTAATTAAATGCTCCATTTGTCATTTTCTCTAAATAAATAATTTGGATAAATAATTTATTTTCCACTTGTCCATTTTCTCCATTTTTGAATAAATAATTTAAAATAAATTATTTATGCACCTCCACTTGGTTAAAGATGCCCTATCATAATTCCCTGTCATAACATTCATTTATGTCATAGCCTGCATGTCTTGCATGTTCGTCATAGCTGTCAGGCGTCATACCCGTCGGCGTCATAGCTTTTCCATGCATGGCATATTCTTGGTGCATCAATTACGGACCATTGATCTTGGCATCTTTTATGAGACTTAATCTCAACCATCCATTTCGTAACATTCCTCTCATGAATTCCCATCCATTAATCTTGGAATCTTTCTAGAAGATTAATCTCAATCGTCCATTCGAATGGTTGTCTATAAAAGCAACCTTCCTTCTCCATTTTCAGCTTAACAGCTATTCTTCTCCAACTTTCTACTTATCATTTGCAGGTATTTGCACAAGTCACACTACAAATCTGAGGGCATATTTGCAAAGGGAGAAATAGGAGAGCAAGAGAAGTGATTCAAGTTCAAGCATGGGGAGTATTTTAATTTAATGTTTTATTTTCCTTATGCTTACTTTGTTTTCTCTTGTTTGGATGTGGATTAATAGTTTAGAGGTGTTGGTTGTCACTTTATCTATGCTATTTGATTTCTAACCCCATCTCACATATACCACAACTCTCACCAAATTGGACATGAAGTGAAAGGAAAGCTCAAGCAGGTTGAGCTCTCACACAAGTTGAATCATTATAGACATGCGACTCCAAACTACATTCAATTCAAAAGTAACTCAAGTGGGCTGATCTCCAACTCTGCATGTTTCCATGAACCTGTAATGGGGAGACAAATCTTAGCATAGCTGCTTGATTCTCGGATACGGAAAGGGATAGACTAATAAACATATCGTTTATGAACATCAACCTTTAAAACATAAAACATGGATATGTCGATTGATGAGAGCCAACAATCTAAACTATACAAATTGAATGAAGATGGAGATTCAAATGCCTAAGGCTTAAGAATTCCAGATTATCATCCATTGTGTAATATCACAGCTTATCACGTGACATTGAGGAACTCTTTTAATTATGGGCATACATACAAACTCACATGCCGAGTTGATTCCACACAACAAACTATACCCACAATGAAATAAAAAGGCATTATAGCGACAAGTAAAAGTGTAGCAACCTTATCATAGCAACCACGGAAAAATAGAAGATTCAAATTAAATTCTAAGCTAAATGAATAAGGTCGCCGCCTTAGGTAGAGAAAAACACCTCAGTCAATGTAAGGGAAACAACAACAAGGTGAGGATAGAGAAAGAACAAATCCATCATCTATTCAAGGTGTGATGTTCTTGTGAAGGATAAACGATGATGCTAAGTGAAACAACTGAAACTAAGCGTCGGTACCAACAAAGGGAGAAACAAAACTGTTTAAAAAAGATAACCAGCGGCTAACAAGACAAAACTAGCATGAAGTGAATGCATAAGATAAGGAATCAACACTCAAAGAGGGAAAAATGAAATAGGAAAGGCACAGAGACAAATATCATCACTTGAAACCTTGAAGATCTTAAGAAATCAAAACACACACAAGTTAGAAGATGAGGCTGGGCACCAAATAATTGCTGAAAAATCTTAATGATAGCAAGATTTATAGTCAAACTCATATTTTATCTATTTCAAAACAGGACTAAAACAAGGGAGATCACAATCAAGAACAAAGTACAAAACCAACGCTGAATGATATCTTATGCATTAAATGGGTATTCAAAACAAAGAACAAAGAAGGTCACCTGGATTCCTTTGCTTTGAATTGGAGAAGTGTCGAAGCCAAACGTTGTCCAACAGTAACTTCGCTTCTCTCAAGCTTTGATCCACCTTCCGAAAAATCCGTTCTCCCCCAAAACCCAAAACAATATCAAGCATATAATTTATAGAATAATGTTGTAGACCCACCAAAATTTCTTGTTCGAAACAAAATCAACAAATCGACAAGTTCCGATTCGAAAATTTGTTGAAGTCGTGCACATGTGCCGCCTTGCTATCTTTTCTAATTTAACTTGTTTAACATCTCGTTTAAGCCTTATCTCCTTTATTTATTTAAAATCACATTATTTTTCCATATTAAATGATGCTGCGACCAAACCGGAATTGGCGTTATTTATTTGAGTACCGATTTGTGCAGAACAGTTTGTTTTTGATTTGTTTGTTAAATAATTATGTTTTTAGCGGATAGGAATTTTGTTCGTGCATTTTTTGAATTGTTTACGAAATTACATTATGCTTGAATTTAATTTAATCTTAATTAATTAAACAAGGCCATCTAAAATATTAAGTTCACCACATAATTCAATAACACATTTAACAATGAAATCAACATGACATCACAAATAAACACTTACTTGAATTCCAAGGATGGCCAATATAGAGGGGCACTACAATCTATTTGGAAACTAAGGGCATTCTTTATGGTGTGAGTATGATGAACATTAATAGTAGGTGTTAAATTTGTGGAAATATTTACTTTACTACAATCATGCTAATGATCTTGTAATATGAATTTCAATATAAGTACAAGGACAAACATATTTAATAAGAACTTGGATTTTATATTTAAATATGAGTGTATCCAAGGTATACTTTGTATTCGATTAGTATTAGAGTGGCATAGTGGAAGTATGATGGGATCATAACCCACAGGTCTTAGGATCATTTTTGTCTTAAAATTGGTAAAATATTAAACTATTAAAATATGTTAGTTAAATAATACAAATTTTTACAAGATAAGGAACTAAAATGTTTCTCTTAGCCTTGGACATTGGGGAAATGTATTTTGTTTTTATAGGGGGATAAACCACCTCTAAAATTTCTAAATACTCACTGCTCTTTCATGATGGAAAATGGTTATGTATAGTTATGCCATATATGTGAGTTAGATTGACCAAATATATTATAATTTTTATTTGATGATGTCCAATTGAAGAGTCTATATTTGAAACAATATTTTGATATTGGTGTCATAATCAAATTGACAAATATTGGACATGTGTGAATGAAAATGGGAAGCCCAATAAAAGAATTCTATATGGTCTCTTGGGATCACTATTGTAGAATTTTTTTGTGGTGAGCCTCCTTACATGAAGAAAGATATAAAAGAAGAAATTTTTGAATGAGTCCCATCTCATGGAACATGGGCCTTGATGTGTCAACAAGATTTTAAGAAATAATAAGGGATGGGTTAGTTATAGATACTGGGTGCATTCTAGTTTTTTATTCTAGGTGGGTGCACTCTAATTAAATTAAATGAAAGATTAATCTATTGTTTCTCTATGAAATACTCTATGTATGTTAATAATTTACTATTATTCTATTCATGTTAAGATTCCTAGAAATATTACCATGTTTTATTCTATTTTATTTTTTTACTGGACTTGATCAACCCAATAACTTTGTACATGTGTCTTATAAAGTATTGTATACAAAAGATATGAACTCTTTTTAGGGTAATTTTGTACTTGTTTAATTTCAATTATAATTGACGTATAGGAAAAGAGGATACTCATGTAGTTCAGAATGCATGATTATCATCCTAAAATATATTTTTAGTATAGAGATTATATAGTTCAACAATGAGTGACTACATAGTATGAGATATATGCATGTCATTCACTATGTAAATGTTATGTCGACACATGATAATAATTTTATAAATTTAATGTTGAAGTTATATGTAAATAATTAAAACATCTATATTAAAAAAAATGGGTTAGAAGAGCAAGTTATGAAATAACCCTTTAGATTTAAAAGGGAGATAGAAAAATATAGGATATTATGATCCTTTGGTTAAAAGAGATATTAATAAAGAATATATATAAAAATTCTTTTAAAAGCGGGAGGAATAATCATTTATTTACATAATTATTAAAAGGAAACTTTTGGGAAAGGGTGTGATGGTTTGGAAACCACCCCTTAAGGCTTATATAAAGCATTTATGTGAGACTTGGAAAGGATGGAGAACATCCAAGGAAGAAGAAAGTGGTTTGGTGAGCTATGGGCATTAGTGAAGGGGAGCACACAAAGTGTGTCTAACTTGAGGTGCAGAGTACACCTGAGATTATCTTGGCTAGGGTTGTTGTGCATGTTGAGTAATTATGAAATATGTTGTATACATGTTGAGAAATTACTCTGGAGTATGTTGTATACATTTTGAGTAATTACTTTGGAGCATGTTATATACATGTTGAGTAATTACTTTGGAGCATGGTGTGCACTTTTTTTGAGCATTATTCTATTGAACTAGCCCTTGTGTAGAGCACAATAGTGCACTGTGTGCTGAAAGGAATTGTTTCCTCCTAGATTGTTTCATAGCAAGAGCCAATACCACTGATATCTTCCTAGAGTGAGAATGACCTTTCCAAGACCTATGGTTCGGATAAGTGCTAAACTCAATTCCAAGATATTTTTAATTGTAAATGAGATGGAGATGATTTAATTGAATTCTTTAATGATGTTATTTCTTCTCTTTTAATCATATTTATATTATTGAATGCTAATTTGTGTATTATTGATGATGTTTTTTATGTTCTTAAGTCTAGAACTAGATAACATTTATTAATTAGCATTTTTGTGCATTTGTATCTAATTTATAGAAATAATTTATAATCCTTAAACTTAATTAATAACACTAATAAATCCACTACCAAATATATATTAAAATTATCCAATTTTATACTAAAAAAATGTAGCATTACAATAACTCACTTTGGATGTTGAATAGGTTAATGTTGGTCCTTCGACATCAACACCTTGCAGTCAAGGTGCTCTTAAACTTTCACTCAAGTAATATAGAGAATTTTTAACTTTAATATAAAATAATTATAAAATAATGTTAGGTAGTTTTGGTAGTTGAATAACATTATTTCATTTTCAAATGATGCAAATAGATTCTCCTTTGATATTCATAAGACAATGGAGCATGGTGTTGTTGCAGCAGTAGCAAGTTTGATGCCTTTGACAGTGGTATGAGGCATATTAGTAAATTTCACATTATATTTGTTGTTTTATTTGTCTATTATTGAAAAATTGAATGATATTCATTTGTAGTTTAATTTCTATCTAGATGGTTTACATAGGGCTTCATAGCTCCATATTATGAGTGTGCCATTGTTGTGGATGAACGTAGTGATTATTTTATATATTTCATTCTATAATTTAATTTCTATACATATTAATGTCTATACTTTTATTGTATTAGGTGGAGTTCCAAGGAACTTTAAATAGGAGGTCGAGTGAACAAGTTCAAAGGAGACCACCATTGTATACATTTCCATCCTCTTGGTAGTCAAAGGAAACTCGTGATCTCTTTCCTTCCCCTAGAGGGAAATGACGACATTACTTGGTCCTTTGTCATATTCTTATATGGCATTTTTGAACATATATTTTTTATTACATATATATGCAACACTGTATGCCCATATCTTTGTTGCAAGCCTATATTGCTTTCTTGTATATATGTTATACTTTTATCGACATATAATATTGTATGCCTATATGGATTTTTAGTTAATACAAATATTTTTTACCAATGGTGTCCATATTTTTCATTATAAATGATTAATTGAATAAATGAATAATGAACTAATGCAACTATAAATGGTTAATGTTATCCATATTTGCACTAGAAATTATTAATTAAATAATTAAAGAAAACTCAATTTTACTATGTAATTGATGCAAGCATTGTAATTAATCATTCATAATTTTCCTCAAACATGTTTATAGGTCATATGGATGAGAGTTTGAAATAGTCAAATTCATTCTAGGGGAATGGGATATCCTCAAGGCTAGGTGTTTTAGCACATGTTTCATGTCTTAAAGCTTCTTCATCCTAATCTTTGCCACTCCTTTATGTTCTTGCCACTGTCATTTCAAATCTATGATTTCCTTTCCTTTCATGGAAAACCTTTTAAATTCTATAACTAATTTATAAAACTGTCCTTTTCCTTAATGGTCTTGAACACTATCCATTGTCCTTTAACTCATGGATTCACAATAATATCCATAAGAACCTTGTCTACCCTTGATTGAAAAATAATAGGCCAATATATTTTTATTTAGTCCTTGTCACTCATCTTCTATACAGTCCTCTGCCAGTGACCTTTGTCCTTTTATCCTTTTGAGTTCATGAAGTACCACAAGATTTTCTCATGTATTTTTACTCATTGACTATCTATTGTCCTTGCATAAGGCCACCATCATGGTTCATGCTTTGTGTCATGATTTGTGCCACTACAACCTTTAGACTATCCTTTTGAACTCAAATATTTGTATGAAATGCTTTGTAATGAGTACATTACATAAGGCTATCTTCTATGCATTCTTTATGAGAAACCTACCCTTTAAAAATAAGATTGTATTATGGACTTGTTGCACTATCATTTGGCTCATGGGATTGCCAAGATCTCATATGACAGTCTTCTTGTTTTTCATGTCACTATTCTCTTCTTGTTCAAGGATTTTCTACTATCATTTCCCTCTTGAATTGTCATCCTTTCACTAGACTTTTAGGAGGTCTTCAGACATTGACTCATGTCTCCATGGTTATTACTTTCTTGAATGCTAAGATCACTATGAAAACCACTTTCATTGTATTAAACATAGTATCTTCTAGAGTTAGATGTCCTTCATTTCTTCCAATCATTTTGCAATAATTGAGCAATCAACTTGTGATCTTTTGTTATGACCACATATGTCATATCTTGAAGGATTTTCATACCTTTTTAAGAACCTTTCTATTCACTAACTCCAATAAGGCTATCATATATGCATCTAGAGTCATATTATACCCATATTAATCTCTCACATGAAACTATTATCTCTGGTAGCTTTAGATCTACCCTTTGATAACATGACAATTATATGACCTAGAAATTTAATTATGAAACCAAAGATAAACAATAAAAAAGAGAATTCATGATCAAAATATCATACCAATGAAGAAAATAAAGCAAATTGAATCAAATGAACTACAAACTTGCACACTCAAAAACACATAATAATCCCTCACATAGCTACATTGTGCTCCTCTATTCACCTTGGAGATTGGTGTTATAGTACTTGCTCTTAGATTTTCAGTAGCATGATAGCATAAAGCACTACAATGATTTGAGTATAGTTTCTCTACACGATCTAAAATGGAGAATGAATGATAGGAGGGTTCAATTCATAGATATTTGGTGATACCGATCGACGATGCAGATTAGAGGAGAGATTGAGAAGATCAACGGTTTAAGATTAATGAGAGGAATTGATGGCTAGTCAAGTGATTGCATGATTTTTGGTAATTGATTGTATGGATCTATTAGGGATCCAAATATGCACCCTAATGCCAAGTTGTGAATGAACTTAGCAGGTTTGGATGTAACATGGGATTAATTTTAGGTTGTGGCTGTCCTATTCAAAATTAGACCTCCAGATTATGGGTTGTCTCCCCTTTTGATGCCACTTAACTACTGATTTTTGAGGTAAAGGGTAAGAATTGCATGAAAAATGAACCTAATACTAAAAATATCTAAGGTGATACACCAAAAAACAACTAGGACTTGATAACATACTATCACATTCAAATTAATATCATAAAACTTGGTTTACACAACTCATTTTTGAATGTAGTTCACATAAGTAATTTATAAGGAGGTCTCTAAACAGGGCTTTTAGAAGGAAAACAAAGGTCTCAAAACTAACAAAACTATTGAATAACACAACTTATAACCTATTAACATGCATTTTCTGCTAAATAGATGCCTAAACATGAGACAATTTTGTAAGGAAAGATAAATTTTTACAAGACAAACCAATCAATCATTAACAATATACCATGAAACATGAAATGAGAAGGTAAAATGCTCTATTTTATTAATTCAAAGTTCTTATTGCATCACAAGTCCATCTAAGTTACAATACTGCTCCATGATGAAAAATACCTCCAAAAAAAAAGCTCACTCTGCTGGAAAGAAAGAACTAACTCCAAAATGCAAAAACAAGCTACTTAAGCCAAAACCCATCAAAACCCCTCACACATGTCCATCTAGAAGGTTCTGGTCAGATGCAACAATGAGACCAAAAATAACCTTCTAAAGTCACTCCAAAAATTCCTCCAAATAGTCCAAGGTCAAGCCAAGACCATATCCATCCAAAAGTGTGACAAAACAACCTCCAAAATTGCACATGTTTCTCTAAAACAGTCAAATGCTTCACCCACACACTCTCTTCATGTCTGCAAGTCATCATTTTGTCTCCCAGCTTTGACTCATGCAATATGTGTGTTTTGAAAACACAAGACTCCAAAAAGGTATTAAAGATAATAACTTGATTAGGTGATTCATAATACACCACTAAATCAAGTTATTTTACATTTCAAAGCAAAAAATAAAAGGGCCCACCATCAATATCAGATTACATTATATTTGCATGTGAATAATATCAAAGTGATTAGAAAATCACTTAAATGATATTTGTATACTTTGAAAAAAAATGCAAAAATATAATGAAATGTCAAAATTATTTCAAAATCATTAAACAAGATAAAAAATCCTCCAAGGCACTTGATCATTTTTACTTACTTCATTTTGCACTCCAAGGCCACATGTTTGGTCAACATCTTCTGATTTTCAAAGGAAAAATAAAAGGTTCAAATTTGGCCCATTGTGGCATAAAAGGATTTCACACTTCTTGGAAGGCACAATTGAAAGTCTTCAAGGCACCATGATATTCATGACCAAAGGTCAAAGGAAAATTATATGGGACTTAGCACACTTTATATGCTTCATGTTTTGAAGGACTTAACAAATTTGAAATAAGGCATAAAATTCCTAAGTCATGAACTTATCATTGGCCCCCATTTTGCATTAACATATGTTTCATTTTTTAAAACATGGGACAAAATTACCATCGGTTATCAAAATAGGGTCAAACCCTAAGCAACAAAAGATGAAAAATATGAAAAAAAACATCATTTTATCATCGAGCATTTTGGTAGAGACATGCTACCACCATAGGGTTTGGAGTTTTGCATAGAAAATGGTGTTATCTAATTGGTTTTTGGTTGATTCTTTGATGGAAAGTGTATGGAAACATAGGAAAATGCATTCATTTGACACAAAACTGCATTTTTCCACTTCTTTGGAGCCATTTGATGTGTTTTGGGCTGCGACTTGTAGAGTAATTCTGACCATTTATTTCATTTTTGTTCTTTTGTTGTTGTTCTCCACTTTTATAGCTGCCATGAGAAGCTTGAATGAAGCTTTTGGTAAGCTTGAAAGTTGCAAAAATGTGAGCAAAAGCTCCAAGTACACCTTGAATCAACTCCATCCCTCTCAAATTTTGAGCAACAAAGCTCACTTCGAGCCTTCATATGACTAATAAAGCAGAAATTGTTCATTTCCTTCTACATTTTGCATTGAAAGAAGGAAAAAACCCCACCCTTTGTTGTTGTTTTGAAGAAAAAACAACCATTGGGGCCGCAACCAATAGGATAGAAGAATGGCTCTTTTTGTTTGTCATTTTGATTATGCACTCATAGCATCATACTTTGTGATTTACTTTTAAAAAACACTTCAAATGCCTTCTATAGCTCGAACCCTAAGTGGGTTTCTCCAAATTGCAACAAGATTGTGTTTCTCTATAAACATATGAACTGGGTTTTACACATACACTTCTTGTTTTGAATATCTTATGAAACTCTACTTAATATTTTGTATTTGCAATTTCATTGCAAAAGCCCCAAGTGGGTCTCTGTTTGAAGAAATTTATGATTCTTGTAAAAAATCCCAAGTGGGTTACCTTCAATTTGTAGCAAGATTGTATTTTTGCAAAAAACCCCAAGTGGGTTTTGGTGTTTTTGTGATGAAAAGACCTTTACAGGTCGTAGCCATGAAAAATAGAACTAAAACCCCTTGCATTTTCAGTTTTTTTCATTTTTTGACAAGATTTTGCAAGATCATAATGTGAATGAGATTTAATGAGAGAGTGATAAACTCCTTTCCATTTTGTAATTCTTGTTATCATGAAGGCTCTATTTGTTTTGATTTTCTGTATTCTTGATATCTTGAAATAGACTCAACTTGGGTCCTTACAAGAGTAACCATCCTTTGTACTCTATATTTTCATATTTTAATCAACCTAGATGGTTTTTTTGTATTTTGTAAAAATTAGATCTACTTAGCGACAACCTTCAATAATGCATGAAATGGGTTTCCATTTTGATTTCTGTTTTTGAAAACAACTCATTGCAATTCCCCTTTGATTTTTGGAATTGTAGATAACTCTTTCTTTAACTGAATGTGATTATCATGTTGCTTACTTAAATTTCTAACTTCCATAATCACATTTTTCCTTTGAAGGACTATAGTCATCTTCTTCATTAGATGAGATATTCAATAGATTATACTCATGCATCCCAAGGGTTTCCCATGCATTGAAACCTCTGTTCATTTAAAGTAGATGTACATTTCTTTTACAGGCACAAAATAGACTGGAAGTACTTACCTCTATCTTGATGTGATAGTGCATAAGCATTGCTTATGTGTTTTGCTTCCATGTGGTTCATTGCATATATCCATCTTCATTTGGACAACTGAACTATATGATTATTAATGTTTGTGCAACAACATCCTTATCACACAGGAGATCACCAAGATCTAACATTGGTGCATAACAAAGTTTCTCTTTTTCATGTAGTCCCTTTAATATGTTTCAAAGACTATGCATGTGCTCTCAAGTTGCAAGCTGCATTGGAAGCCTCCCTCTTTTGTATTGATTTATCAATTAAAGGCATATTACATTACTTCCTTTTCATCATGCCCATTAAAAGTTACACTTGTAAGTTGTGAAACTTGACTGCTTCCCCATTTCCATCAATAAAGTTATTGTCAACTGCATATATCACTTGTGGAGGTAATCCTTGGGTCTGAGCAACTCAAGAAAATGTAGATGAAAGTTTGTGGTTGATCATTATGTGACACCGAACAAGGGCAG
Organism: Sequoia sempervirens; assembly: GCA_007258455.2. Lineage (NCBI taxonomy): Eukaryota > Viridiplantae > Streptophyta > Pinopsida > Cupressales > Cupressaceae > Sequoia > Sequoia sempervirens. The sequence goes on from VDFB02202431.1 coordinate 11,244, forward strand.
TTGAAAAGCTTTACTACCCTTCCTTTCTTCTTCATCTGTGATGCAATCTCTTGTGACCATCTCTTGTTTGCCTTCAGTAAAGTCAAAAGACATTTGTCTTTGTTGTTGTCCTGTATGACATGAAAATACATTTGCTCCTATGGATTGCCCTGATTTCTTGGAAGTTACCAGGTATCTCCTTGAATACATGCATTTCAATGGTGTTTTTTCTGTAACATTGACATCATATAACATTGTCATCCTTTAGAGATTATGGCTCACTACTTCTTTGATGCTATGTTCTATTTTGTGGACTTCTTGTTTGATGGCATTGCCTCTCCATATCACTGTTATGTATACTTGTTCTCAAGGCATTGATTCTTATCATTCTGAACTTGGGTTCCTTGCTTTCTGCATGCAATCTTGATCTATGTTGGATCATTTATGATGACCAAACCCCTGCATGAAAGATTATGAGCATATCCACTAATAATAGATTCCATGAGATCACATTTCATTGGCACACTTAGTTAAGCAAGCATAGATGCCTTGTGTATAAATGTTGTTACAACTTCTCATTTGTAAGATTGAGGCAGACTGTTGTGCTTCTTCAAGCTCTCAAAACCAATGCTCTTTGCCTTACTCTTCCTCCACACTGGAGGTTTGTGACTGGGTGGATGATGTCTTGCAAGGACCTCTGTCACTGCTCTTGATCCTCTACATTTGTCATTGCTTAATGCCTTTCTTCCAAGGTTTCATGATTCCTGTCATCATATGATTTCATTAATGCATGTGAGGTACTCCTTGTTGTTTGTTGACTGCACTTTTCATTGCATGGCTTATTTCATAGTTCATTATTCACTACCAAAGTGAAAACATGGCTTCACTTGCTCCCTTAATAAAGGTAATGACTACCCTTGATTATGTAGCATACACTCATGATTACTACCCATATGCATGAGATCATGATTTTATCCATTGTTGTTGTCCTATGCATATTTTTCTTTAGGACTTCCCAACCCTCATGAATTCCAAAATGCTTGTTGCCCCACATGTTTGCTACCTAATCTCCACACATTTGTTTACCTTTTAAATCATGTGCAACAATTAACACTATCTCCTCACTTTGATCCTAGTGGGCAGACACATGTCACCTATGTTGGTGACCTGAAAGGTCACCGTCCTATGTGATGTGTGGTTTTCCAATAGGGTTAAGGTGAGAGGGACTTGACAGTACCTTGGATTATTCCTTCTTGCTGCCCCATATGCTTCATGATGATTTCAGGCATTCCTTGATTTCTTCTTTATTATTTAAGAGATGCATAATTGAACTTGATGCATCTATGATTGGACTTGATGCATCTCCAAAATTACTTACTTATTTTTTATAAAATGGATCATGGATCCACTTAAGACGATTGAAAGACATATCCAACAAAATGTGTTGCATCTTTTGAATCTGATAATGAAATTTGATCAACTGGTGTGATTCCATATTGATCTAATGCATTAATAACATGTATATCTTTGATCAAGTTGCTCAATTTCCTATTTCTCTCAAAAAATCAAAGGGCGGTATGCTGAGCTCTACCCTTGTGGGAGCCACATTTACCCCACATTTTGCATTTAACCGAATCGGAACATTAACAACACTTGTCCTAAATCTGCACATGAAGAAAACAAGTTAGAAACATAGATGCATATTTTGGATATGTTTGATGACTTCATTGTTTTCCAGGACATCCAAGGTTTTCATGCTTATTTAATGCATTTAGAGATCAGTTTATACATGAATAGGTAAGTGTTTATGTAAGGTTTGAGATCTTTCATTGCTTAGAGCATTGCTCTAACGTCATTGTGATTGCCATATGTAGGAGCTAGGAGCACTACGGAGCTAGGAAAACACAAGCAGCCTGTGGCAACAATGTGGCAAGATGATTAACCTTCAAAACCAATCATTTTCAAATGACCTGCCCCACCCTATATGCACATTTTATTTGTTTACTTATTCATGTATAAATTGTTCTTTATTTTCATTGAATAAGTGCTGGTCCCTATTTGTGAGGGACATGTACCCTTCCATGATTATCAATAAAGATTGTATTTGTAACACATATGGTTCTCTTTTCATTTGTTGTAATTGCAACATTAAATGAAAATGTAATATACATTTGACAATATTTTCATGCATAATGAACTTGATCATGCATTCATGGTATTTATCTTTTTTAAAATGCTTAAACAAACAACACAAAAAGAATAAACACTAAAACTAATTTCTAAAAGCTATAAATCAAGTAATAGGATCACTCCTTTGCATTATCGAGGATAACTAAGACTCAGCTTAGTGGATTGAATTGATTGCTCAGTGAACTTGAAGTAAGTGGGAGTAAAGTGGATTTGATTGATGAGTGTACTAAGTGTCAGTCTTAGTCAACTGGTGAGGTGGAATATTCATGAGTATTTAATAATTAAATAAATAAATTATTATTTACATATGCAAGGTGGAAATAAATAAAATAAATAATTCTCTTTATTTTGGATAATATTAAGAAATAAATTAATTAATTAAAAACAATTATTTAATTTGGGACTTGTTGAAAATGAATAATTAATTGAAAAAATAAATTATTTAATTGAATTTTAGAATATAAGAATTGGTAAATTAATTAAATAATGTTAATTATTACGCCGAGAGGCGTTCTACAGTCACATAAGAGTTTAATTTAATTAATATAGATGAATAGTGGTGAAATAGATAATTTAATTAAATAATTCAAAATTATTTAATTAAAGTGAAATTAAAAGGAAATTCAAATTTAAAAATAATTAAAGAATTATAAAAAATCATTTAATTATCATGGTGAAGTGAAAATAATCATTAATTTAATCAAATAATAAAATTATTTAATTAAATATTGAAGACGAATTAGTTAGGTCAGATGATGGAAAATGACTCATTTTGGATGGCGCATTAGTCAGAATTAAGTGTCTACATTTTGCCCCTCTTTGAGATAATGCATTTTTGTGGTGTTGTTTCAAAGAAAATATTAAAAAAATGTGGCATATGCCCCAATTTTCCCTAACAAATGAAAATGGAGTTGGGATGCCCCCTCGAGAGTTTGACGAAAAAAATATTAAAAATATTTTTATTTTTTTAAATGGAAGCACAAAAAAGGAATTGATTTAATGGAGGATATTGGAAAAAGATAAAATTTGTAAAATAAAGTGAAGGTATTTGATGGGGGGTAGTGAATGTGAAATAAATAGGTTAAGAGGATAGAGCAAATGGGATAATGGAAAAATTAGGGTTATGTGGGGTTATAAAAAGTGGGTGGGGTGGGATTTCCTTCTCATTTGCACTCCTTGATTTGTGAGAATTAGAGAGCTCTAGTTTTGTGAGAGTGAGTTTGTGGAGAGGATGGAGGGGATTCTGAAGGGAAATGATCATGTGGAGCAGGTGCAAAATTTCAAACAGAGGGATGACATGCCAGCTGAGGTAGGGATTCTAATTATCTTTTTTCAATTGTGTGATTTGATGCACTTATTATGGTAGAAACTAGGGAAAAACTAGGGTTTCGTATAAATGTGACAAACTATTGTTTGGCACAAATGGGGGTTAGATATGTGCATATGTAGAGGGAATGGCACATTTTATGGTGTGTGGTGCAATTTTTAGGCATGTGCGTAAATGATAATGGTACAAATGTAGTTAGAAGTGGTGCATTTGTTAGATTTATGTAATTGTGCTCTAGGTGAGTGAAATTGCTAGGGAGGGTTGCAAATGTGGCAAAAAATGGTACATTTGCTAGTATTACGCAATTGTGCCCTAAATAGGCATAATTGTTGGGAGGGCATAATTATGCCCTAAATGGACGTAATTATTAAGGCCAAAAGCACAAGGTTACTAAATGGATATGAATAAAGGGGTGGGGGGATAAAAGTTGCCAGAAATGGTACCAATCGTAGGTTTGACTTAATTGATGCCAAAAATCATGTAAATTATAGGGGCTTTTGGGAAAATGATAACTTAGATAACTTAAGTTGTCTTGATGGGTGCAGGGTGGTCGGGAGGCGTTGATGTCTTGTGAGAGGTATCTAGATGCTATGAGGTTGAGGTATCACATTGGAAAGGATGAGCGGGCTTTTCTAGGGGTAGTGGGTTTATACTACATTACCTATATGCCCAAGATTTGAGCACACAGAGTGATGATGACTACATTAGCAGAGAGGTGGTATAGTGAATGAAGCTCTTTCCTATTACCAACTAGGGAGGTGGCAATCACCCTCGAGGATGTGTGGAGGTTTTTGCAGATCTTGATCCTTGGAGAGGGTAATCTATGACACAGATGGTGGAAAGTTGGCGCTCAATTGAGTATTTATGATAGACTACCTTGGGATGAAGGATATGCAAGTGCACTTTGATACACTACATGTGTTATTGGCGACGTTGATTAGAAGCATGTTAGTCCTTAACAAGAGGAGTCATGGATTTCCTATTAGATATGGGATAGCGATTGATTGAATTATAGATGATGGTGTCACATAGGCATGAGGCCAGTGTGTATTAGATACTTTGTATCATCAACTTCACTAGGTTGCATACAGACATGGGGTGAGCATAGGATGCAGAGTGAAAATCCTTCACATATGGGCATGGGAGCACATAAAGATCATGTGACCAATGGTAGAGAGAGCATGAGTACCTAGATTTCCATATGTTTACAGTTATGATCAGGCAGTGACCTATCACAGCTTAGGAGATGTTCCCTATTGGTGACAGGTGATAGATGACATGGTGATTTTCACATGGATACCATGGAGACAATGTGAGGCATGGTCAGATGATGAGGATCATCTGTCATATTGTTAGCAAAGGGTGTTATTTGATTGGGAGGATGACTCAGATTATTGAGTTGTATTTTCTAGATAGGGTGTATAGACAGTTTGGGGAGCAACAAGGTGTACCAGCTCTAGTGAGGCTATATTTGTGTGTACCTCTAGAGAGGTGGTGCATTGAGGGCCTAAGATTAGTATAGAGACAATTATTGGAGATTTTGAGGGTTTAGAACTAGTATGGTTGGCAAGTCACAACTAAATATTATTGATTCAGGGACGACACAAGCTTATAACAGTTGGTGGGTCAAGATGAGACCTACACAATTGATAGATCTGATAGGTGGTGATGGTGGAGGACAATAGGTAGGGGGGAGAGGAGAGGAGGAAAGAGGTAGGAAATTGTGTCTTTGAGTCAGTCATGGGGATGACAGAGGGGGTGGTAATGATGGGGGAGGTGGAGGATCAAGACCTAATGTTTAGCCAATAATGGTGCCACCACCTATGGTACAACACGTAGCATAGTTCCCTTTAGTAGGAGAGCGAGCAATATAGTCTCCACCAGTAGGAGATGAGGAAATGTACACCCTACCAGTAGGGGGTAGACTATGAGTTATAATGAGTATGGTCGATTTATAGAAAATAGGCTCAGGTATAGAGTTTACAAGCATAGTTAGTGAGTGCACAGGGTCAGGTACAAGGGTTACAAACATAGGTATAAGGATTGATGATGGAGAAATATGCAATATTTATTCGGTCTCAATAAGTAGAGTAGTCATTCCTGAGGATTCGATATATTACATAGGGTCCTACTACAATGATGTTTTCACAGATTGGAGGTATGTACAAGAGTCTCTTTACTATAGGTCACTATATGAGGGAGTGGTTTCACCAAAGCATTGAGTTCCTAGCTTTACACGAAGTAGATCAGAGAGATCTAGATCTTGGAGACCAATGAGTGAGGGAGTGATGGGGCCACAACCTCCTAGATCATTACGAGGTCATAGTGGAGAGCAATGAGAGAAAGGGTCGCATGATCTAGTACCATCAGGGTCACAACATCAAGATTGCTCATACCCATTCTGAGGGGGGAGCTCTCTATAGATTTGGGAATTTAGATGATGCACTGATTTTGTAGACACATGATGATTTTTATGTGCGGGCTAATGTATTTCATATTTATGGCTGATGAGCCCATTTACAAACATTGTATAGTGATGTATCATGATACATTATTATTATTAATATATATATGATGTGATTTTGGTAGCAATACTAGATGTTATGTAATGATGTGATGATAGACTAGATGTAATGCTACTAATATTTTTTATATTTTTGAGAATATGATGATGATGATGATGGCCTAGAAATTCAATTGTGAAACCAAAGGATAAACAGTAAAAAAAAATCATTCACAATCAAAAGATTGTATCAATGAAGCAAATAATGCAAAATGAATCAAATGAAATGCAAACTTGCACACCAAAAAAACACAATCTGCCCTAGCATAGCTCCATCGTTCTGCTCTATTCACCTTGGAGAATGGTGCTATAGTACTTGCTCTAAATTTTTTAGTAGCGCAATAACATAAAGAACTACAATTATTCAAGTATAGTTTCTATGCATAATCTGAGATGGATAATGAATAATAGGATGGTTCAATTTATAGATTTTTGGTGATATTGATCGATGGTCCAAATCAAAGAAGAGATTGAGAAGATCAACAGTTCAAGATTAATGAGAGGAATTGATGAACTGTTAAGTGACTACATTATTTTAGGTAACTAATCATATGGATCAGTTAAGAGGATTGATTGGAGTGATAATTGAGATTGGCAGTTAGTGGATTGAGTTGATTGCTTAGTGAACTCAAAGCGAGTGGGAGTGAAGTGGATTTGATTGATGTGGAGTAAGTGTTAGTCTCATTCAATTCATGAGGTGGAATATGTGTGAGTATTTAATAATTAAATGAATTAATTATTATTTACATGTGCAAGGTGAAAATAAATAAAATAATGATTTTATTTATTTTGGATAATATTGAGAAATAAATTAAATAATTAAAAACAATTATTTAATTTGGGAAGTGGGAAATAATTATTTGAATAATAATAAATTATTTAATTAACCTTTGGAATAGAAGAATCATTAGTAAATTAATTAAATAACATTAATTATTTAATTAATATAAATGAATACTGGTGAAATAGATAATTTAATTAAATAATTCAAAATTATTTAATTAAAGTAAAATTAAGCGGAAATTCAAAATAAAAAAATTAAATAATTATAAAAAAAATCATTTAATTATCATGGTGAAGCAAAAATGATCATTAATTTAATCAAATGATAAAATCATTTAATTAAATATTGAAGATAGATTAGTTGGGTCAGATGGTGGAAAATGGCTCATTTTGGATAGAATACGTTAGTCAAAATTAAGTGTCTACAATAACTATGACCTATCTTTTGTGAATTCAACTGTCTATTGTTAACTTTGTCACTATCATTTTATAAGGATTCATTATCATCTGAAATGTTGTCACACACTCATCATTATCTACCTTCTATGATGATTTTCCTATTATATTTAATGATAGGACTGTGTACTATCCATGATAGTGTTGCTTGGTGTTTTTCATAAGGCCTACAACTCACTAAGTCATATTCATGCAAAAGAACTAGTGTTGTCATCACCATGGCTATCATCACAAAAGGTTGCCATTCCTTAGGCCCTCTTCAATACTTTATGCTAAGTGTTATGTTTAATATCTTTGTGACTTTTCCCTTAGGATATTTGCTTCTTATTAGATTGCTACCATTAGGATTGTAGTCTTTTATTTCTCTGCAATCTCAGTTTCTTTTTGCATTCTTGGAATGATGCTCTCAATTTTGGGACTGAATCAAGGATGTAGTTTACATACCATCCTAATGCCCATTATCATGAGTTATGCATTGTTCATGAGTGACATAATTTATCATCTTCTACATCATTTCATTAATTGTATTGTGTAAAATGATCCCAATGTCATATGCACATTTTTTTCTTCTTGGATTGTAGGTTTTCATATGATTGTCTTCTACCCCATGCTACAGGTCCACGTACATTCTAGTGTCCTCATAGGAAAAGAAACTATAGACTAATTGCTTATAGGGATTGTCACTCTCTTACATGAAGTCTTTTATTTAGATGTTACTTAAGTACCCTTGATTTGGAAACTCATGACTTCTCCTTGAGGACTTTGTCATGTATTCATGTTTAGCAAATTTTGTCCCCTTCTCTTATTTTAAAACTATCACATGTAGTTAGTTCCCATTACCATTTTCATCTTCGTCCACTTTTAGAGGACTATAAGTACTCACATGGTTGAAGGAAGATGATCTCTAAGGATCAAGCAACCTTTTCCACACATCCTTTATCTCATTAAAGGTGAATCTTCACACGAAACTATCCTACAACCATCTTTATAAGGCATTGAAACAATAAAAATAGTGAATATGGACATTTTCAACCATTGGGGTCTGAGAATCAACAATAGAGTTGTAGATGCCATGAAAACCATTGGGTCCTTACTATACAATGTCGCATAATAGCCTAAAATATGAGTTCCTTGTGGAGTAGCTTCTCATATAGAATTTTGACATCCCTAAATCAAAATTCATGTGTGAAATTGTTGGTCCTAGTTCCCCTTGGTATCATTACATCTACCTTTACCTTCAAAATGGTATCCTTCCATCTAACTTCACTAATAACCTTCACAAGACATTCATTCGTCGATCCTCATGATTCATCATCATTGGCAATACCCTTTATCAAAGAAGTCTTGATATGTTACTACAATGTCTTACCCAAGAAGAAGATTCAATTGCCTTAAAAGAGATACATGAAGGCAATTGCAGATCACATTTGAGTGGCATTACCTTGGCTAAAAATTTTCTTAGAATGGGATAATATTGGACTACCATGGAATAAGAGGCTAATTAGTTTGTGAAGAAGTGCTTGCAATGTCAATAGCATGAGGACCTCATCCATGCTCCATCTCAAGAGCTTCAACCTATCACTACACCATGGCCTTTCTCTTAATGGGGACTCGATCTCATTAGGAAAATAATGCCTACCTCATCCAATGGCGACAAATTCATAATTACTGCCACTGAGTATTTTACAAAGTGGGTAGAAGCCATCCTAATGATCTATATCATAGGCAAATATATATCCAAATTCATCCTAAACTACCTAATTTTTCGCTATGATGTTCCACAAGCCATTATCACAGATAATGGTATGCCTTTTAAAAATCAAGATGTCTGAGAACTTTGCAACCAATTCCATATCCAACATCATTTCTCTACACCTTGCTACCCTCAAGTAAATGGTCAAGATGAATCATATAACAAGACCATCATCAATATCTTGAAGAAGAATTTTAATGACGTTGGCCAAGATTGGCACTTATAGTTAAACCCCACCTTATGGGCATACCGAACTAATATTAGAACACCCACTCATGCTACTCCATATTCCTTGGTATATGGAACTGAAGTTATCCTACCTATTGAGTTCAATCTCCCATCGATGAGAGTTTCATTGCAACACCTAATAGATGATCAAGAATTTACGGGACTTCCGAGCTGAATGAACTTGAGTTGTTGGATGAGCGTCGCCTAGAAGCACTAAATCACTTGCAAGCCTATCATAATTTTGGTTGCATAGAAGCTACAGTGAAAAGATCAAAGGTTGATACTTCCAATTAGGAGACGTTGTCCTTAAAGAAAATCATTAAAAAATTAGTTGGATCAAGACAACAAAGGGAAGTTTGAACCTAATTGGTTGGGACCTTTTGTCATCACTTCAAGTTATGGATCAAGAGAATATCAGTTAGCCACACCTAAAGGGGATCCCTTGTAGGAACCTATCAACCACAATCATCTGAAGTGGTTCTATGCCTAGCCCATGAAGGGTATATTATTCCAAAAAACCAAAAAAAAAACCTAAAAAAATAGAAAAATCTAAAAAAAAGGATAAAAATAGTAAAGAGAAAAATTGTCATATAGCAAAAACCACTTTTGTGGTGCTTTGAGAAAGTACCTTGGCGAAAACCTGGCAAACATGCACCTCATGTAAATAAGCACCATCTACCATCTATCAAGTACTCTTTCTCCTTTCATCCATTTATAATAAAATTTCCATTCATCCATGCATCCATCTTTCTTCCATCCATCTCCATCCCTATCATGGCTCAATGTTCAACAAGTATCTATCTCTATCACTATTACTTGGAATTATCACAAATTTAATTTGTTGTACTTATATCAAAGTAATTTAAACACATGACTGGGGGCATCTTCCTACACCTAGTCATCTGCATAGATTCTTGTATATCACCTAAGTCGTTAAAACTTGAAATCTCCAGAAAACATTTATATACTCAAAAATATCCAAAAAAATCCAAATAACTTTGAAAACTTTAAACAGTCAAAATCAACTTCTAGTCCATGCCATTAAGTACAAATCTATACAATGTGAAAGAACAATAAGATTTTGCAAGAAAATATAGTTTAAAACGTGCAAAATTGAGGTTTTCTTCATTCCAACTTCAACCAACCTTGGATTTAATGTTTAAAAGAAATATTTATGCTTCTACAATCATTTCTAGGCCTCCAACCGACCCACAATTGATTGGCTAACAAATTTGCAAAGTTGTCATTACAACATTGACAACTTTTGACAACTTTTAAGCAACTTTTACAATATTGCCTAAATTTCACCTAATGACCCAAAAATGGTCCTAAACCACTTAGGATGGTCTCAAATGGCCTTATTTACATCAATCAAGCCAAAACAAAGCAAAAATAAAGTTTCACAATATAACCCAAAATTGCATCAAAGTGTATCAGGGTGCCCCTGCACCATACTCCCCAGAGAGAAAATATTCAAGGTCCCCTTGAATGGAGGTCTACAATAGTGTAACTATCCAGCATCTAGCATTTGAGAATTATTTTAAATCTACTCCATTACCTGCAACAACATACTATGTGAAAGGGTACAAATTAGAACTAAATCTTCAACCTTGAGATCAACTTCTCTTCTTCTCACACCTGCCCTTTGCTTGCATCTGCTAACTCTACTTTGTAGCTGCTCCCTTTCTTGTTGATGGATTGCATGCATTGCAATAGAAACTTTCTCTCCTTCATCACCTTGCTTCATTTTGACCTTAGGTCTCTCACTCCTCGATTGTGCAATCTCAATAAGAGCATTTTGTCTCCTCTTGTTGTCTCTAGCCATCATGGCACCAAGCATAGGCTCTTGATCAGTTTTTATGTCCTCTTCTAAAAGAATCAAAGCATGTCTAACTTCCAATATCTCCTTTTTTAATGTATGCAGTTGATGTGGATATTCTTCATCCTTAATGGAAAACAAATTTTTTTTAGTTCTCCTTGCTTCTTCAACACTATTACTTCTCATTTTTTGGCTACATTACAACTATGTCATGTCTTCCACACTCATTCAGTGATCCTTTCAACATGTCGACTACTGATTAAGGGGGCTTGGTTTGAGAATCAACAACATAAACTGTTCTCCCAAATCTGTAATTTTTAATGTTGCCTTCTCCATTGGATTTGCACAATGATTGACCTTCTCCTTTTCTCGGTTCATATCAGTCTACAAAACAAAAAAGTGAACCTCTAGCTTGGGATTGAGCCTCTTAACTCCATCTTGTATTGGATTACATTTACCAAACTACTTAAGCAACTGAAAGGTAACTTGGGTTGCATTCTCAAATTCCACTTGCAAACACTTAGCATCTTCATCTAAATTGAAAGGTTTTCCTTCCCATTCTAGCAACTTGATATGAGGACTAATACCTCTCTTTGGGATATCATCCATCACTATATCAGCATGTTCCTCGAGTAAATTTTGGATCTCCAAAGGTAATTTATCAATCCTAGTTGTTGTCATAATAGTCCTAGATCCGGTTATGAGTACAAAGCCCTTTTCTTCCTTTTCTATGGTTTTTACAAACTCCTTCTCATTTACCAACATTACACTAGATCCCACTTCTTGTTCTTGGATTTCCTCTTTCAAAGGTTTCAAAGTGTAAGAGACCCCATCCTTCTCTATGGCATAGTTATTTCTCCTACCATCATGGATTGCCTCCCTATCATATTGTCATGGTCTACCTAGTAGCATATGGAAAACATCCATGGGAATGATGTCACATAACACTGTCCTTATATCCCCCTATGTGGAATTCTACCCAACTTTGCTCATTCACTAACACTTGTTGCCCTTTGTTTAACCAAGAAACCTTGTATGGAGTTGCATGAGGTAATCTTTTCATCTTTAACTTCTCTATCATTCCAACAGAAACCAAATTGTCAGTACTACCAGAATCAATTACAACTTTACAACATTTACCTTGGAATTTGCATGTAGTTTTGAAGAGTGAATTTCTCTGTGGCAGTTCCTTCTCCATGGGCACTTTGATCAAGGTTATTCTCATCAGAAAAAACTCCCCAACTTCTGGTTCTTCAACTTGTGGTGGAGAATTCACACTTTATGCATCTTCACCTTGTGCAACTTGATTTCTCCTTTCACTTCCAAAAGAAGTAGATGAATGTTCTTTAGTGCATTTTCATTCTTGATGGCCTAAAAATTTATTACATTTATAACACTTTCCAATGAATCCACTTGATCCTCCTCTACTACCAATTCTGCCCCTAAAATTTGATCTTCTTCCCTTAAAACTGCCCCTTGAATCTGAGGTTTGTTCTTAAGAACTACTTGTCTCTCCTTGGCTCTCATATGACTGCCCTAAATCAAAAAATGATCTTCTTCCTCTAAAATTCCTTCCTCTACCCATTCTTTGTTTCTCTTGTCTCCTTCTCAGCTTTTCTTCAACCTTTATGGCTAGTTGGTGGCATTCTTCTACCGTTCTAGGGCTTGTGAGACTTAGTTCATCTTGTATGCTATATTTCATTCCATTCAAATACCTCACAACCTTATCAACATCCTCTTCCATATGGCTTGATCTAATACTCAGTTTATAGACTTCTTTTATGTATGCCTTTACATCCATGTCTTTTTGTTTCAAATTTTGTAGTTGCCTATACAATTGAATGGCATAATCACTAGGTAGAAATTTAACTTTCAACTTTGCAACCATTTAATCCCAAGAGGTGATCTTTTCCTTTCCTTTCTTCCTTCTCTCATCTTGCACATAGTCCCACCAAAGGGATGCATGGCCCTTCAATTTTTTTCTTGCAAACTTCACTCGTTGTTCCTCTAACACATCTTCAAATTCAAAATATTTGTCTAGTTCTCCAATCCAATCAAGAGGCTCCTCACTGTTTAGGCTACCTTAATACACCGAGAGTTCATCTTCAATTTGGAACCTTCACCTCTAACTACTTTCAACAATCTCTCCAACCTCACCTCTTCAACATCTCTTTCTTCATGGGGTTCTTCTTTTGGTGGATTGTCTTCATTTGTTTCTTCTTCCTGATCACTTAAATCTCCTATGATCACACCTCTTCTCTAATTTTTCTCAAATGTTGTAACCTTGCATCAAGAATTGATTTCATTTCTCTCATCTCTTGGGCCAATTTGTCTCCCATCTCTTTGGCCAACCTTTCTATTGCTCTTTCAACAATATTTACCCTTGGAGGCATCTTTGCTTTTCTTCAACACACTAAACTAACTTGTTCTTGACTTTATTGGCTCTGATACCAAAATTATGTAGAGCATGGGCAGATCCTAACACAATATGACTATTTCAACACACTTCTTCAAGGGCTTCATTGAAAAGAAATGTACAAGACATCTTAGTACACCATTGACAACCTAGCCTAGTGGGCATCCAAGGAAGGAAAAACACACCAACAAGGGTAGAACAACATGAATAGTGGGGGTAGCAATGTTTCAATACCCTCCAACACCTTTGACAACTCCCAAACATTCTTAAACCAACTAATCTCTCCAAACAGTCACTTGGAATTTGGTGCTCTTGTCAACTTTGGCAACATAGTCACATGGCCAATATCACAAACAAAGGATGGAACAACATGAGCACATACCTTGATGTAGAGTAGGGGAAAATCCTAACAAAATATGATATTTCAACACACTTCTTCAAGGGCTTCATTGAAAAGCAATGCACAAGCCATCTTAGTACACCATCGACAACCTAGCCTAGTGGGCATCCAAGGAAGGAAAAACACACCAACAAGGGTAGAACAACATGAATAGTGGGGAAAACAATGTTTCAATACCCTCCAACACCTTTGACAACTCCCAAAAATTCTTGAACCAACCAATCTCTTCAAACAGTCACTTGGCATTTGGTGCTCTTATCAACTTTGGCAACATAGTCACATGGCCAATAGCACAAAAAAAGGATAAAACAACATGAGAAAAAACCTTTGGTTGTCTCAGGTTGTTAAAATCATATCAAGATGATTCTCAATCCTTTTTGGACTCAGATTTCCATGATATAAGGTTCCAAGGCACAAATCAACATTATGGTTTATTGACACAAGACATAAATGATGCACTATTACTCAACCAACCTAAGAAAAAATGATCCAATGGAACCTTTGGTCTACAAAGGCTCCAAATAACATGGAATAATGCTTTATACCCAGACAACATCAAATGATGCATGGATTTATCAAACCCTAGGTTGGAGGGGTGTGTTATGATTGTTTCACCATGGAAAAAAGCAAATTGTCAGGAAGAACTTCCACCCACATGAAAGAAGTGAACCCAAACCTTGCAAGGATGTAGATGAGGTCAAAATAGATTTTTTCACAAGTTTTCAGCATTTCCCCATGGTGGAATCTTGAGTTATGGCATTTTTTCACAAGTTTGAAACCCTAGGCAAGGTTTAGAGTAGTTTTCACAAAAATGGTTGTATCTTCCTCAAAACTCAATGGATTTGAGTAAAAAAAAAACATTGCAAAGGTGATGAATCCCTGCAACTTTTACAATCAACTTCTGGTCTGTACCAGTAAGTACAAATCCGTACAATGTGAAAGAACAATCAAATTTTGCAAGAAAATGTAGTTTAAAATGTGCAAACTAGAGGTTTTCTTCATTCCAACTTCAAATAACCTTGTATTTTGTGTTTACAAGACATATTTATGCTTCTACAATCATTTCCAAGCCTCCAACTGACCCACAAATGATTGGTTCAAATTTACAAAATTGTCATTACAACATTGGCAATTTTTGACAACTTTTAAGCAACTTTTACAATATTTGCCTAAATTTCACCTAATGACCCAAAAATGGTCCTAAACCACTTAGGATGGTCTCAAATGAACTTATTTACATCAATCAATCCAAAACAAAGCAAAAACCAAAGTTTCACAATATAATTCGAAATTGCATCAAAGTGTATCAAGGTGCCCTTGCACCAGCATCTTCCTACACCTAGTCATCTGCATAGATTCTTGTATATCACCTAAGTTGTTAAAACTTGAAATATCCAAAAATATTTACTAAAAAATATCCAAATAACTTTGAAAACCTTAAACAATCAAATTCCTCAAAAAACTCAAAACACCCACGAAATGTCAAAATCCCAAACATTATTATCCATCAAGTATGTACTAATCCAAGTCCAAATAA